>JAKUCV010003284.1:13428-30563 GCA_028386065.3 Turnera subulata | reverse complement strand
TTTGTATATTATTGGTTTATTTGTCTGCGGTGAGACAGTGGTTGGTCTCACCCCCTCACAGTTTTACACAGGTTAGCTGATCGTTGATCAGAGGTGCATATCAGCAGGTGGCGGTGCTTTCCTCTCCTCGGGTCGGATCCATAGGGTTCAATGCATACTTGTTATCATTTGTATAGTCTTCCGCTGCATACTCGTTGTTGTGAAAATTGTTGTATAAATGTTCATTGATTATTTTGTTGATAGTGTATCCAGGGAAGAAGGGCATTTTGGTCTCTTCACATGTTATACATTCTTTAATGGATATTTTGGGATACGGGTGTCCCGGGAATGATGAGGGCAATTTGGTCAATCTATAATTAATTTATAACTTATATTAATAAATTGGGACACGGGTGTTTCAGTTGGTAGCGGAGCAGGCTGTAGATCTTTGGGATTGTGTTGAGATATTTTGTGATCTTATGTGCATATGTCTGCTCCTATTTGAATTGTTTGTTGCATTGTCACATGCATTCATATAGTGAGTCTTGCTATGGATCCGGTGGAGGACACGCACCTGCTGAGGGTCGGAGTGACCCGGTATTATTGTGTAAATGATATGCTTACCTTTATAGCTTAGGCTGTAGTAAAGATTATGTAGTGGTTTATCCACTGATCTATTAGGGTCGGTGTAGACTCTTGAATCTTGGTTTATGTTCCTTGTCTATGACGAACTGGCCAATACAAGTAAGAACCATCAATTTGTTATCAGGTGTTAAGTCTGTTAGGAGATGATCTTATGTGATACTTGTAGATTTGATTCTTGTGATCTTGGTGATCACGTTATTCGTGGTTGGATTATATTAACGTGAGGAATTGTAGTTACTGGTGGAATTATATTATGGGTAGATCTTGTTCGGAGTGCGAGATGATTTCTTGAACTAATTTGAGGATTGATCTAATGGTATATTTGGGGAAATATCTTTTAATGGTACTTCGGGGTACTTAACTTTGTTGAGATTTGGGGTATTAACGATGATTGTGATAGAAGTCTTGGTTATGAATCTTTATTGAGGCTATAATTCATGTGTTGGATGAGGATGTCGGAAGTATGATTACATTGAGGTTTGAGTTTGAGGTGACCTTGGGAATTGTGAACCAATTGTTGGTTAGATAATTATGTGATGAGAGGTACAATGATGTTGTAGGCTCCTTATCAAAGAAACTTTGGTGTTCGTGCTAGGAATGATTTGAGGAATAGATTCTTGAGCATGAGTTATGAAAAGATTTTTGGGTCTTGAGGAATGATAATTTTGATATTTCGATAATGATCGGGTTTTAGTACTTAAGGTATGATCCGGGACATATATACGAGTTTGGTTAAATTAGTGCATGATAAAGGAAATAACTTGAGGTTCAGATCATGAAAGTGATTATGGATTTTGGGTCTTGAGGTATTTATAGTGGGGGTGAAGATCTTGTTTCTTAGGTTACGATTTTGACTTCTGTTATTGAGGATGTGCTTAATGGATTATAAGATTGGATATAGTTGGTTGATTGATGATAAATGAAATGGTTTATGGGTTCTAGTATCTATATTGTTGATTATGATTGGATGAGATTCTTTGTTTAGAGCTTTGATCTTATTGGTCGATTGATCATGCTAGATTAAGTCGATGCTTGACTTGGGTATATTGGAGTTCTTGCTTGGAAATGTATTTGATGGACATGAAGGTTCTACTTGGTTTTGGCCAACGGTATTTGAATACCGGGTAACACTTGTTTGTGTCAGCGAAGCACTTGGTTGCTTGTCTTATCTTGCAATTTCGAGGACGAAATTTTGTTAAGTGGGGTAGAACTGTAACGCCCCGATTTTTCGTTAATTAATTTTTATGGAATTTTCAAATTTTTGGAATTTAAATTCCAACTTTACCCTTGAAGAATTTCCGGAATTTTTGGTCAAGAAAATTAATGTTATTAATTTATTTTTACACGAAAAATTTTTATATATGTTGGATTTGATCCTACTTTCGGATTCTACGGAATTAAATTGTGTTTTAGGGTGCAACACATGGTGTAGTGTAGTTTTGCTAAAAACTACGTAGTTTCGGGAGAGGCCAAACATAAAACTCAAGCTTGGCCTGCGTTTTGACCAAGGGAAGAGGGTTGACCGCGCCTACGACCAAAACGACGTCGTTTTGGTCCCGGCCGAAACCAACCCTAACCCTAGAGTATATAAACATCTCTTTCCTCTCTCCCACTCTCCTCTTTTTCCCTTGCCTCTCACTTTCCGGTTGGGGTTTCTCTTCCCACAATCTCTTCCATTTTCTTCCTTTTCTTTCCACTCAAACCGCAGCCACACCCCCTTCTCAAATCGTCATCTCCATCATTTCTTCTCCCTTATCCTTTTCCTTCGAGTCGTCGTTATCATCCCCAGGGACACGCCGTCGCTTGCAGGTTTTAGGAAGGGAGGTCGGGGCGTGTTGCCTCAGGTCATTGACGGAGAAGACAGGGCTGCAGACAAGCTCGTCTGGTAGTGGCTTGGTTTGTTTCTCCGGGCGGTAGGATGTTGGGGCTCGGGTTGGACGACTCGGGTTTGAGTCGTGGTCGGGAGCTGGGTGTGGGCGTCGAGGCAGCACTGTCGTCGGTTGCAGCCGCCGTCGTCGCCGGTTGTTGGGGTAAGCCACTGATGCCTTTCTTCTCCCTCTTCTCTTCTCCGTTTCTCTTCAGCCTATTTGTTCTAATCGGGCCTTGAACGTGTTGTGTTTGGATTTGTTGTTGATGGCGGGTTGTTTTTGTTGTTGTTGATTGAGGATGGTGGCGTGCGCGTGGATGATGTTGTTTGGAGGCCGCTGATTGCCTGCTAACGGGCTGGTGGTTGTTGGGTTCGTTGTTGTGAGCAGGGGAGGTGTTTGGCCGGGCTTTGAGCGGGTGTGAGTTGTGGCTGTTGATGGTGGATGCGACGGCAGGGGTGGTTTTGAGGTTGTTGGTCATGTGTGCGGGTTGCTGGCTGGACGATGGTGGACAGCTGATGTGTGTGTGTGCGTGTGTTCTGCCGGCAGAGGGTTGAGGTTCGGTTCCGGCAGTAAACTCCCGGGTAAGATCCGTTCAACAATCTTTCTTCTAACCCGTTTAAGGGAGTCATGAGTGTTTGTGTTGGAATCGTTTTAAGTTGTGGAGTTTAATTGTTGTTGGTAGTTTGTGGAGAATTCCGGCGAGTTCACCGGAATCCGGCGAAGGCTCGGGAATTTTTCGGCGAAGGCTCGGGTCGTTATTTCGGCATTCCACGGTATACTTTAATGTGTAAATTGTCTTCATTCATGGCATGTACTATATTCGGAATTGGGTTATGTAATTAATCGTGGTTAGTGGAAACCGAGACGGGTAGAACCTTAGGCTGGTAATAACCGACACGGGTAGAACCTTAGGCCGGGAATCTTTGGACATCGGTTTGACCTTGGACTTAAGTAACGGGCTTTGAGCCCAAACCTATAATTAAGTAAATAAGGACCTATGGAAGTGGGGTTTAGGCCCGGAAATTGTAATTGGGCTTAGATTGGACTTTAGGCCGGGAATTCATAAATGACTAATGAGGTGGGCTTTAGGCCCAATGGCTTGTAATTGAGATGGGCTTTAGGCCCAATAAAATGTAACTAATTTAAATGGGCTTTAGGCCCAATGGTTTTGGGGAATGAGCTTTAGGCCCAATAAATGGATAATTATTTTGAGATGGGCTTTAGGCCCAATAAATGGATAATTATTTTGAGATGGGCTTTAGGCCCAAAGGGTTCTTATGATGTGGGCCTTAGGCCCAGGTATAATTGGATCTGAATTTTGGGTTTAGACCTGGGTTTCTTAGTAACGGGCCTAGTGTACGATTAAAGCTTAAGACGATGACATTGGCATGTATTTGATTTGATTTCCGTGAATAAATATCTTACATGGTATATATGTTCATAGGAGGTTATGGACATGAGGTTGTTGAGGCGGAACTAGGCTTCAAGTTCCGAGACAATTAATATGGCCAAGGTGAGGACTTATAAACCTTTGTATGCATTACTGCCTACAATGCTCGGTTAATAGTCTTGGTATATAAAGTGGTATTAATTGATGGTCTTGAATTGTGTATGCATGCTTGCTTGATGTGCTGATGTTGTTAATTGCAAAGTGTATATATTGATGATATCTTTGATGCGGTGTGCATGATCTGTGAACTGTGTACCAGTGTGATATAATATGCCTGTCGTGCATGAGTTGTTTTGTGTGTTAAATAATGTGTTATATGGCCTTGTGGTTCGTGTGGTGGATTGTGGGCTGGAGGCCCGGATTTGAGTTTAAGATGTTAAATCCACACAACCATGTTTGAAACAACGTATGGTACAACTCTTAAAGAATAAATGAGAATAATGAATTATAATAAAGTCTACTGTGGGGCTGTTGACCGGTTGGTTCGAGCGGGAAGTAATACCCCTCGGGATGGCATGCGGGTTAGCATGTGGGCCTGTGATGGCCGGTTCTACCTCCCTCCTTCTACCTCCCCCTTTCTACCTCCCTCTTTCTCTCTGTCTCTCTCTCTCTCTCTATGGATATGTTGGGCTTCGTGCCTGGTTTATTTGGGCTTCGTGCCTGGTTTTTTTGGGCTTCGTGCCTGGTTGTCTGATCAGACGGGACCGAGCTCGACGCACACAGTAGAGGGCCCTAAATAAAATACTTAACCTTAATAACAAAGATAATAATATAAGTAATGATAGTGATGGTTGAAGTCTGGTGATGACTGGTGTTATGTATTGTGAATTGTTGTGCTCTGTGTTTGCTGTTGCCATTGCCGGTGTACTTGTAGTTGATTTGTTTTGTATATTATTGGTTTATTTGTCTGCGGTGAGACAGTGGTTGGTCTCACCCCCTCACAGTTTTACACAGGTTAGCTGATCGATGATCAGAGGTGCATATCAGCAGGTGGCGGTGCTTTCCTCTCCTCGGGTCGGATCCATAGGGTTCAATGCATACTTGTTATCATTTGTATAGTCTTCCGCTGCATACTCGTTGTTGTGCAAATTGTTGTATAAATGTTCATTGATTATTTTGTTGATAGTGTATCCCGGGAAGAAGGGCATTTTGGTCTCTTCACATGTTATACATTCTTTAATGGATATTTTGGGATACGGGTGTCCCGGGAATGATGAGGGCAATTTGGTCAATCTATAATTAATTTATAACTTATATTAATAAATTGGGACACGGGTGTTTCATCAGAAATACCAAAAGGAAACCTGGGATGCTTGGACTTGGACCAAGAAATCAAACACAGCAAGAAGCAATTAAACAGCAGGCCTCTGTCCACTTCTTGTCCTTGAAAAATCAACCTGTTTCGAGCAAGCCAGATGCTCCAAATTTAGGCATAGAAAACTGTAATCCAGGGAGCTAAACCTTTTTGAGACCCCACCAACCAGAACCAATGAGGAAACATGTCCTCTAAGGAAGCCTGCATACACCAATATATCCCCCACCAAGAACAGAACTTGGACTATAAACACCAAACCACCCGGTATTGAAGAAACAAATGATCAAGAGTTTCAACCAAACCCTTAGAGAAATGACATAAAGCATCAACCAAACCAATAATATTTTGAGCAAGAAGGATTGATCTAGTTGCAATACCTTGATGGAATGCCAACCACATAAAATAGACCGCTTTAGGGGAGCAAAATTAAGCCACACACAAGGCTTTGCATTTACACCTAAGGAGGAAGGAAAAAATAGTAGATAGGAAGACCTTACTCAGTAAGAACTATTAGAATTATCAGCCCACAGCCACGTGTCTTGAACACTACTTCTGAGCTGAACATCCTCCACATAATTCTTAATCTCAGCTCTGCCTCCCAAGAATATAAGGGATGCCTCCAGCTGGCCTCCCACCATCTACAATCTCCTCGAAACTCACAACCCTAAAAAATAGAAAGAATCGACTCTACAGTCAGGGAGAAGGTCCGAGGACACATCTCCTTATGGATCCCTGTTAGTATATAGCGACACTTGTACATGATAATATAATTCTTATCACAGATAGACATCCTATTCTTCTTAGGTAGTTATGTTGTAGTAGATTTTTATACTATGTATCTCTCTTACTCATGTAAGTTACTGATGTACTCAAATATTATACATACTAGTCTCGGCTATGAGTTTGATAGCCAGAGAATCATTCACTCCCAATACTTCTATTAGCTGCAGTTCTTTAAGGTAGCAGAGCTACTCGCTTAACTGCAATTTCACAACCCTAAAGTTCCTTTGTCCCTTCTCTTTTTGCGATGGCAACTGGCTCATCTTCTGCAGCTGTTTCTTCTTCCTCTGGCTCACTTTCTAGCTCATCCACTGGAGCCTTTTCTTCTTCTACTGCTGCAGCTTTTATTCCTCAACCAGATTTTGTCCAAACCCTAACCAGCTCTCACCATTCCGTTTCCATTAAGTTAACACATACCAATTATGTGTTCTGGCATGCCCAGATTGAGCCTTATCTGGCCGGCCAAGGTGTTTTAGGGTATGTCAAAGGGGCTTTTCCATGTCCTCCTGCCACTATTGTTTCTGCTGCTGGTGAAGTTCAATCTAATCCTGCTTATGGTCGTTGGATTCAACAGGACCAGGCTATTCTTTGCTGCATCAACTCCTCTATTGATGTTGCCATTTTCCCAACTATGGTTGGTAAATGGACCTCCAAAGAAGCGTGGGATGCGCTTGAATCTTCCCTGGCTTCCTCCAATCAAGCTCGATGCATGGCAATTCACTCTGCTTTATAACAAATTTTTCAACTGCCGGATAAACCGGTTTTGCAGTACATGAACCGTGCCAAGCGTCTCTCTGAAGAACTTGCTGCTAGTGGCCAAGCACTGACTCCCACTGATTTTCAGATAAGTCTTATTCGTGGTTTACAGCCTGATATGAAAATTTTTGCTACTACTGTTTCTGCCAGACCGGAACCTTTGTCTTTTGCAGAACTTCAGGGTGCTCTTATGAGTTTTGAGTTCCTTCATAATGATCCACTCAAGTCTCTTGCTCTTGACTCCTCTCCCATCACTATTGATCCTCACACGGATCTGTCTATACCTTCTGCTCCTTCTGCTTATTTCACTCAGCGACAGCCCCACTCGGGCAATTCATCTCAGCGAGGAGGCCGAGGAAGGCGAGGGCGAGGACGAAATAATAGTTATTATTTTCCTCCATCCTCTGATAATTGATCCAATCGCAATAATCAGGACCGGCCTTGGTGCCAGATTTGCAATAAGTGGGGCCATACGGCTCAAAATTACTATCAGCGACATTCAGGATCATCTCCTACTGCCAATACAGTTTCGCATTCTTACTCTGCTTATTCTCCCAATCAGCGAATCCCTGATACAGGAGCCAGTCACCATGTGACTCCGGACTCGCAACATCTCTATCACTATACTGAGTATCCTGGCCATGATTCCGTCCAGGTTGGCAATGGTAATGAGCTCTCCATTGCGGGTAGTGGCAAATCCTTTTTTTCTTCCTCTAATCGTCCTTTGCTTATAAAGAATATTCACCATGTTCCTACAATCACTAAGTCCATCTTATTTGTTCAACAATTTGCCAAAGATAATGATATTTTCTTTGAATTTCACCCTCACTTGTTTTTTGTCAAGGATCGAACCCACAAAACAACCCTCTTTACAGGTAGGAGCAATGATGGCTTATATACTTTCGACTCGGTTCTAGGACCTCAGGCGCTAACTATTATCCGGGTGGAAGAGGAGACTTGGCACCGTCGTTTTGGGCACCCACACTTGCATGTCCAAAAACATTTTCTTAGTCGTTTTCAACTTCCTGTTTTTTCTAGTTCTAGTTCTTCTCCTTGTGTTTTCTGTCCTTTGGGCAAGTCTTCCATAACACATTTATCTTCTTCAGTTTATAAAGCTAATAAACCACATTCCAGTGTTGATGGTTCCAAATATTATGTGATTTTCATGGATGCTTATAGCAAGTATATCTGGTTTTGCTATCTTAAACGCAAATCAGATGTTTATTCCACTAATGCAAATCAGATGTTTATTCCATTTTTCTTCATTTTCAAGCACAAGTTGAGCGCCAATTTAGCACTAAAATTAAGTCGGTTCAGAGTGATTGGGGTGGTGAATATCGCTCCCTTCGTCAATGGTTTAACAAATGTCGAATAATTCATCACGTTCAGTGTCCCCACACGCATGAGTAGCAAGGCTTGGTTGAGAGACGACATAGGCATATTGTTCAAACAAGACTCACACTATTGGCAACAGCCAAAATTCAAGTTCAATATTGGCATTTTTCATTAGAGACAATAGTGTTTTTAATCAATCGCCTCCCTACATGGGTTCTGTCCAATAAATCACCTTATGAGGTTTTGTTTTCTCAGCTTCCTGATTATACCTTTCTACGTGTTTTCAGGTGTCTATGTTTTCCTTATCTTAGGCCCTACAACAAACATAAAATTTTCATATCGATCATGTGTTTTTCTAGGTTACAGTCCATTGCATAAAGGCTATAGATGCTTTGATTTTGTTTCCAAACGTCTTTACATTGCACGCCATGTCCAATTTTTTGAATATATTTTTTCATATATTACCATGCACCCACGTTCTGATTCGTCCAATCCTACTTCCACTGCTCCTTTGGATTCCTGGGTGTCGGTTCCTCTCACAGTTTTCTTCCCGGATAATGGCAGCTCTGTGAGTTCCACTACTTCACCATCTCCTCCTGCCTTATCGTCATCTACTTCTTCTGGCATTTCTTATCCCAAAACTCCTTCACATCCAGACCCAGTGTCCACATCACTCGCAACCACTCCCATCACTACTCCTACCACAACTCCACTACATGTGTCCCGCCTACAGTTAACTTTTACTAGTCCGGGTCTGGCTCTCCGAAATTGAATGCCTTTTTCCTTCCCTAGTCCACAGTTGACCCCTGACGCTACCACTCCACCCCAACCTCATCGCATGACACTTCGTGAAAATCCTAAACCTGTCGACCGTTTTTCCCATCAAATTACAGTATTCAAAAATCCATCATGCCTACCAACGAACCAACATCCTATACAGAAGCACAAAAATACTCAGTATGGCGAGAGGCAATGCAAGAGGAGATCAATGCACTTCTTCAGAATAACACATGGGAGCTGGTCCCTTATCATCGTTCCATGAACTTTGTAGGGAATAAGTGGGTTTATCGGATTAAACGGTGAGCTAATGCAGAGGTGGAGCGCTACAAGGCTAGACTTGTAGCCAAAGGCTTCCACCAACGTAAGGGTATCAATTTTCAGGAGATTTTCAGTCTAGTCATCAAACCTACTACTATCAGGGTGGTCCTTAGCTACGCAGTGTCTTGTCAATGGCCCATTCAGCAACTTGATGTGCGCAATGCGTTTCTGCATGGAAGGTTGGATGAAGAGGTATATATGACCCAACCACTGGGTTTTCATGCCACAGACAAACCTACTCATGTTTGTCGTTTGCTCAAATCCTTCTATGGACTTAAACAGGCCCCAAGAGCCTGGTATAAGCACCTGAGTGATCATCTCTGTTCCCTTGGTTTCCGCATTTCAAAGGCTGACTCCTCTCTGCTGATCTATCGACATGACCATATTATTGCTTATATTTTAATATATGTTGATGACATCTTAATCACAGGAAACAGTTCAGATTTCTTGGCACAGCTAGTTCAGCAGCTAGGTGATGAGTTCTCACTCCGAAATCTGGGTACGGAATTATTTTCTTGGGTTCGAACTCACTCACAACACTAATGGCGTTTTACTGAAGCAACGCAAGTACATCAAGGATTTGTTACATAAGTCGGGCATGACAGATTGTAAAACACTACAGACTTCGGCTTCCACATCCAAGAAGTTAACCAAGACAAGCGGCAAAGCCTTCTCTGATCCCACTCTTTATCGCCAATTAGTTGGGTCCTTACAGTATCTTGCTATTACTAGACCCGACATCATTTTTGCCGTAGGCAAAGTGAGTCAATTTATGCAAGCACCCACTGATGAGCAATATCAGACAGTAAAAAGAATTTTACGTTATTTAAGACACACAATTAGTCATGGCTTGCAGCTTTATGGGCAGACTACTACTGGCCTCCAGGTGTATACTGATGCCGACTGGGGTGGGAGCTTAGATGATGGTAAGTCCACAGCTGGATATAATGTCTATTTGGGCAGAAATTTAATCTCCTGGGCTTCTCGGAAGCAACGCACAGTTGCACATTCTTCCACGGAGGCAAAGTACAAAGCGATGGCGGATGGTTCAGCTGAGATTATTTGGATTCGGTCACTGCTCAGGGAGCTTGGAATCGGACATTTGGTACCTACACTATGGTGTGACAACATTGGGGCGACTTACCTGTGCCATAATCCAGTCCAACACACACGCACTAGGCATGTGACACTGGATTACCATTTTGTTCGAGAACAGGTTGCAGCTAAGAAACTCTGTTTTCAATTTGTTCAGAGCGAAGGCCAACTCGCAGACATACTTACTAAGCCTCTGCCGTCCAAGCGTTTTCAACAGTTGCGGTTCAAAATTCCCACGATAATGAGTCGTAGGCCTTTTTCAAATCTATTTTTTCACAAGAAAGCCCTAACACCAGATTTCTTCACTTGGTTAATGACCTCGGGCACTAGGCGGACACAATCCAATTTTATAAAACTCATTCATCAAGTCCACTAAATTATCACCCAATTAGGTCCCAGGCCATTCTGTACAAAGTAAAGTTGAAGCCATCCTGGCCATGGGCCTTGTCTCCACACACTCCCAAACTACTTCTTTAACTTCATCCGCTGAGAAACATTTCTCGAAAACCTTAGCCTGCTCACTTGAAATTCATCGAGTTTGAATACCACCCCATTTAGGCCGAGAAGTGCTAAATGGTTTATATAAATTGGAAAAATAATTAGTTGCTGCCCTCGCAATTCCTACAGGGTCCTGAATTAGAAATCCATCAACCAAGACTTGCTGAATACGATTCCTCCTCCCTCTATTACACGCCACCGCATCGGATTTTTTTTTTCTGTTATTATCACTTAATTGCAACCAAGTCAAAAGAGATTTCAGCCGCCAAAGGCATTCCTTCTGCTTCCTCCTCAAAATAGCCTTGGCCTTCAATTTAGAAACTTCCCCTCGCTCTACTTTAGTGAGGCTCCTTGATTTAGTGATTACATTAAAATCATCCAATTTTAGCTGTAATTCCTATGCTACTCGATCTAGATTGTCAAAGGTCCTAAGTTTCACAAACGGAGAGAATGCCTCGCACATCCCAGCCTCTTTAAAAGACTGAACTTTCTCTGAAATTTGCACCAAGCATCCTCCCAAAAAATCTTCAAGGTGACCTCAAAGGAAGGGTGTTTGGCCCAACAGTTAATTGTTGGAAATAAAACAAAGCAATCCGGGTCCATGAAAGCTCCGTTTATTCTACTAGCAGCCGCCAAAGGTAAAATTACGACCCTGCAATTCAACCACACACAGTGGGGATAACTACTTGGAAGGCTAAAACACCCCATGTCTCGTCAACAGCATCGTCTTGCTGAGTATAATGCATTTTTTGAGGCCATAGGGCTCTATTTATACCGGCAGTCTCATCCTTTTTGGGGACGATCGAAATTTTTAGAAAACAACTGATCTTAAGCTAAGGAAAAACCATCAACAGTAGAAGAGAAACAAAATAAACTAAGAGAAAACCATCAACGTTATATTGCATTTTTGGTTTTTTGTTTCCATATTCCTTCTGATCATCATGAGTGATGGACGACATTATGATGAGGAGGAGGATCAAGAGTCTGATTTGGTGAGGAGATAATAGCTAGCTAGCTGGACCACAGAACCAATATTAGGGAAAGCAGAAGCAGTGGCATGCAGGGATATTGTAATGACATGTATAAATACAAAGTGGAGACAGACAGCGGCTTCATAATTATTTGGATCCCAGATTATTCTCACGAACACGTACATAATATTAGAGAAGTAGAGGAACAAAGGGGAATCCAACCGAGGGAGTGACTAGCTAGCTAGCTGGATAGGGTGGTGGCTATTGTTTAGATCATGGACGACGTCATCATGCATATATATGTATATATGATGATGACACATTTATTTAGACAAAGACAGAGACAAAGACCAAGACGCAGACACAGACGACAACATCATATGAAGCCTGCATGCCCAGGTAGCAGGTCCATAATAGTATCACGTGTTGCGATATTAATTGGGAGTCCAAGTAACCTAGACTTGGATCTGGCCCTCGTTGCCACCAATGGTTTTTTGGACAGTTCCACTGAGTTCAGCTGGGAAGTCTGCAGAGCCATCAGCAATGGCTCTAGTAGGAGACGGGGAAAGGGCATCTTGCAGAAAGGCGGTGATCTGGAGGCCATTCTTCAATGGGACGACGACTGTTGCTTGCTCGAGTGGGATAGTATCCCCGATCTTGACATTCACTGGGCTCCCCTTCTCCTTTTTAAACAGCACTGTTTCTTTTCCAGAAACGTCTGCCGTCACCGTTCCAAAAACTGCAGCAGGATCATCGGGTGCGTTAAGAAGTGTGATCACGACAGTGGCCAACGCACTCCCTGGCTGCCCTGACATTTTCACTCAAATTTTTGCCTGAGAGGAAGGATATCTGAATCTTAATTAGTTAAGTTTGCACTCTGTCTGTCTGTTGTCTGAAGATGAGCAATGATGAGAAGCCAACCTCGCGCAGACCCTCCTTTATATAGCAACCCATATATAAGATTAGAAGTGCGTACCCCAAACCCAAATTCATATTTACTTTGGTACAGCTCCACGTGTATCACATGGTTTCTATGTTTTTGGCAATGTTCTAAAGTTCTCTCTACCACATAGTGTTGGTCCCAGTGTAAGTTTCCCTAGGCTATATGACATTCATATAGAAGCAAAAATGCAGCGGAAGACAAGGGAAACAACCAAGAACACATGTGAAGCTAGTAAACCGTATAACAATTTTTACATACCTGTAAGGTTAGGGTCTTTCACCTAACTTGTGTAAGGAATCAGTAAGAGCAAGAAGAAAACCTGCTCCTCTACGGTATCCACACGAACCGTGATCGGCTTCGAGTCGTCACACGAATCAAGCCTCGAGCACTCCCACTTGATGTGCTAGCAACAAAGGTAGGAGCTAGAGTGTGTTTGGTGTGTTTTGGAATGCTTATGCTCTTGCTTCTTTCACAAAGAAGAAGAGATGGTGGTCTATGTGTGTGGACTGAAAAACAAGCACAAGGAAGGAGAGGGGAGCAGCAAAAACGTCCAGCAACAGCCTAGCAAGGAGATGAATGATCTGATCATTCAAAACCAAGTGGAGACATAAGATAGTGCAAGTAATGGCCTACCACCTTTGGCCCATCACCCACTAAACCACATCTTAGACAAGATAATGCAGCTCCCATCATTCTTTCTAGCACAACACACACAACATTCCACTCATGTCTGATCAATAATTATTGATCCAAAACCGGCCCTGGTTCAACCATGGTCCAACCACGGTTCAACCACACCCGGTCCAACCATAGTCCAACCACGGTTCGACCATCTGCTCGAATCATCGGTTCTATGTGTGTGACCCTGTAGGCACTTGTAACGTCCGGCAATGATTGTAAAATCTCATTTTACAATCATAAACAAAGAGCGGCGTCTAGCAACACATCATTGCTACCCGAACGACAAGATCAGAACTGATTCACTATGCCTCGGAATATGTCATCGTCCCTTCGTCCCATTATCAAGATTAGACCGAGACATGGAAACGTCAATCTCGTATATGTCTAATCTCGGTTTCTTGATCCTCGAGTTAACTGTATAAAACGGATACTCGTGATATCATCATATCACCTTATCCGAGCATGGCCATGCATTTAACAGTTCAACTCTATCAAGAAACCTACTCGATAATATACCCGTTGTATAGGTCAGACGAATCCCCTCTTGATCAATCAAAACCCACTACATACTAGGCATATACCCAATGATTACCCTTATGTCCACCCAGTTACGGATGACTAGGAGTAATATCAAAGTACATGATTCATATGTTGGGTACCTTGATGATCTCAGGTCGGAGGACAATACATCTATAAGAAACACTATCGACATACATATAACGTTCCATGTAGCGTTCTTATGTGGGTCGGTCCGGTCAACAAGATCCCCATCTTGTACCCGTATGTAGAATTCGTAACTCATACAATCCTCAACATACGCTAGTCTTATTTTACTATTACAACCCAACCATAATAATAAACGACTAGGGACTTTTAAGAATATACATATCAAATACATATACACTAGGGTTATATATATGTGCAAGAGATTATCTCATAATCATACATAGGCATAACCTCAAATATGTATACATGAATATAATCATCCATAGATTGGCTTTTGGGCATATTACTAACAATCTCCCACTTGCACTAAAGCCAATCATACATGTATCTAATACCTATGGATGCGCTATGACTATCATGCTTCCGCTGCGTGAGGGGCTTAGTCAACGGGTCTGCTACATTGTTCTCAGTTGGAACTCTGCACAGCCTGACATCGCCTCTATCTATGATCTCTCGAATCAAATGATAGCGTCGGAGAATGTGTTTAGATCTCTGGTGGTGTCTAGGCTCTTGAGCTTGTGTGATTGTTCCATTGTTGTCACAATAGAGCTCAATCGGACTCTCAGTACTAGGAACCACCCCAAGTTCAGTTATGAACTTCTTGATCCAAACAGCCTCTTTCGCCGCATCTGAGGCAGCAATGTACTCTGCCTCGGTTGTAGAATCTGCAACTGTCTCTTGCTTAGAACTCTTCCAGCTTACAGCACCACCTCCAAGACAAAACACATATCCAGACTGCGATCTGAAATCATCCCTATCGGTTTGGAAGCTAGCAACTGTGTAACCCTTTACAACGAGCTCATCAACGCTTCCGTAAACCAGGAATGCATCCTTAGTCCTTCTCAAGTACTTAAGGATATTCTTAACTGCCATCCAGTGACTCTCACCGGGATCAGATTGGTACCTGCTCGTGACACTCAGAGCATATGCGACATCCGGTCTAGTACATAACATGGCGTACATGATAGATCCTATTGCCGAAGCATAAGGAATCTCACTCATTCTCTTTCTCTCATCAGATGTACTAGGACATTGAATCTTTGGGATAGAGACGCCATGTGACATGGGTAAGAATCCCTTCTTGGAATCCTCCATTTTAAACCTCTTTAGAACCTTGTCAATATACGTACTCTGACTTAGCCCGAGAAGCCTTTTGGATCTATCCCTATAGATCTTTATGCCCAACATATAGGCAGCTTCTCCTAAGTCCTTCATTGAGAAGTTCTTTCCTAACCAAGCCTTAACTGACTGTAGTGTCGGAATATCATTCCCAATGAGCAGAATGTCGTCAACAAATAACAACAAGAAAACTACTGTGCTCCCACTAACCTTCTTGTAAACATATGGTTCATCTTCATTTTTGATGAAACCAGACTCTTTGATTACATCATTAAAACGAAGATTCCAACTCCTTGAAGCTTGCTTAAGTCCATAAATGGACCTTTGCAACTTGCATACCATATTGGCTTTTGTTGGATCGACAAAACCCTCGGGCTGTGTCATGTACACATCCTCTAAGAGATTTCCGTTAAGGAAAGCGGTTTTGACATCCATTTGCCATATCTGATAGTCATGGTATGCAGCTATAGCCAACTGAATCCGGATGGATTTAACCATAGCAACTGGTGAGAAGGTTTCGTCATAGTCTATACCATGAACTTGTTTGAAGCCTTTCGCAACCAATCGCCCTTTATAGGTAGTCACATTACCATCCATGTCGGTCTTTTTCTTATAGACCCATTTGCACCCTATGGGTTTTACCCCTTCGGGTAGATCAACCAAGGTCCATACCTTGTTTTGATACATGGATTCCATTTCCGAATTCATGGCTTCTAGCCACTTCTGGGAGTCCGGACCCGCAACGGCCTGCTGATAGGTATTGGGCTCATCCTCATTTATGAGCATCACATCTCCGGTATGAGTCATGAGAAATCCGTATCTCTGAGGCTCATGCCGAATCCTATCTGACCTACGTGGTCCATGTGTTACAGGAACAGGATTCTCATCCACAACACCTTGTGGTTCCTGTCCTTGTTCCATCTCAGTCTCTAGATCTCGAACTTCTTTGAGTTCTAGTTGCCCCCCACTGATTCTTCTAGAAATAAACTCCTTTTCTAGAAAATCGCAGTCCGAGCAACAAACACTTTGTTGTCGGTGGGAGTATAGAAGTAATACCCTTTGGTTTCCTTAGGGTAACCTACAAATAGGCACTTCTCGGATTTAGGGCCAAGCTTATCCAAAGCTTCACGTCTTACGTAAGCCTCACAGCCCCAAATCCTCATAAAAGACAAACTAGGACGCTTCCCAGTCCATATCTCATATGGTGTCTTTTCGACCGATTTAGATGGAACATTGTTTAGTGTATACGTAGCAGTCAACAATGCATGTCCCCAAAAGGATAAAGGAAGGTTAGCTTGACTCATCATTGAACGAACCATGTCCAACAAGGTTCTGTTCCTCCTTTCGGATACACCATTCCATTGTGGCGTACCCGGTGGAGTAAGCTGTGATACTATACCACAACCTTTTAGATGATCAAAAAATTTTCGGTTCAAGTATTCACCACCTCGATCTGATCGAAGCATCTTAATACTTTTACCGAGTTGATTCTGTACTTCATTCTTGAATTCTTTGAACTTTTCAAAGGATTCGGATTTGTGTCTCATTAGATACACATATCCATATCTACTGAAATCATCAGTAAATGTAATGAAGTACTGAAATCCGCCCCTAGCCTGTGTCGACATTGGTCCGCATACATCGGTATGTATGAGACCTAGCAAGTCCGAAGCACTTTCACCTTTACCGGTAAAAGGAGCCTTCGTCATTTTGCCTAACAAACAAGATTCACACGTCTCAAATGATTCGAAATCAAATGAGTTTAATAGTCCATCTTTATGGAGCTTAGCAATGCGATTCTCATTTATATGGCCTAGTCGACAATGCCAAAGGTACGTTTCGTTAGAATCGTTCAACCTAACCTTCTTGGTACTAA
>JAKUCV010003283.1:0-11113 GCA_028386065.3 Turnera subulata | reverse complement strand
TTGATAACCTGGTACGACCCTAGCTTGTCCAGTGACAGGGGCCGGAAGATAAAATTTGAATTAATAATAATTATTCTTTTGGTCTTGGTACAGTTGATTATGGTAGTTTTCTTGTGTTGTGATTATCTGTGTCTTACTATTGAGATTATTGTGATTACTCCGAAATGTGCTGTTGATTTGCTTGTGTTTACTTTACTGTTTTACGGTTGCTTGCATATCACTGTTTATCCTTCGTCGGTGAGCACTTCGGACTCACCCCTCACCTGCGGGCTTTCATCCCGTAGGATGAGTTATTTGTTGTACAGGCTTGGTGCATTCCAGACAGACTGCAGCGTTATCCCTTGGACAGGGCTTGGATCCATAGTTTGCATCATGTGCCGCATATAGTGTCTTTGTGAGTTATTAAGTCTTCCGTTGTGCTGTTTATTGTTATTATTGGGCCTTGAGTCGGATGTGATATTTTGTTGTTGGGCCGAAGGGCCAGATTTATGAGGTTTATACTTTGGGCTGTTGAGCCAGTTTTCTATTGTTTACACTGTATGCTGGGTTATGTTGGGTTGGGTTGTTACAGTTCCGGCACGTGTTTACTGTGTACGGTAAATACGGGTCGGGGCGTTTCATTTTGGTAGCGGAGCGGGCGTTAGGTCTTGTTGGGCAGTCTTTGTGTGTTTGTTGTCTTGTTTGCATAGTTCGCTCCATTTGTTTATTATTTTATGTCATTTAGTTAGTGCATTATGGATCCAGTCGAGGGACGCCAGCTATCGCAGAACATACACATATGAGGTAATGATGCCATAAATAAGCGAAAATACAAATATTATTAATATTGCTAATATTGAAAGTACAAAGGGAAATATTACATGGATTTTTGATATTTTATAAAAATAAAAATACATTTAACGATTTGGAACGACGTTGACACGGAAACTGTTTGGGTCGCTGTTGATGTTGACCGTGACTCTGTCGCTCCACGAGAACCACATGCCGCCTCTGTCGCTCTGGCCAGGAATCTCGAACCGGTTAGCTTGAGGGAATCGGAGTGGGATGAGACCGTGATCGTCCCGTGGTTGCCACTGTGTCTCCGTCAGAAGAACCATGTTCGGCTTATATTGGTTCTTCAGGTCCCTCAGGGTACGCGAGAACTCCTGGGCACGCCTTGCAACTCCTCTGCAGTTCCACACCAGTAGTCGTGCCTTTGGCTAGGTTGGAGGTAGTCGAGTCATTCTTGGCATGCTCTGGGCCATCATCAAGAGTTGGTAGTAGGCACCTTGCTCCACAGTCTGGCAAGTGGACTCCAGGTTGAACTCCTGTAGCCTTTCGGAGATGAAGAACATCACTGAGTTTGCCGATCCGTAGTAGGAAGTCCTCAGAGTGCCACGGTCCTCTAGGAAGAACACCTCTTCCATGAGAGTGACGAAGAATCTTGAAGAGTAGAGTTCGTCGATGAAGACTAGACGCGGCATCCTGCCGAGCTCGTTCGGTAGTTCTTCTGGACGTTCGTTGATCATGCTGTACGCCAGACGATTTCTTCTGCCTAGGTTGGCACCTTCGACGAAGAAGACTAATGAAGGAGCAGGCATCGTGTTTTGGAAGCGGGTATTTTGTTTTTCTGAGCGTTTGGGTTTTGTTTTCTTTCTGAGCGTTTTGTTGCTTTTTAAATGCTTTGATGATTTACATATCACCACTCTCTCTTTTATACACTTACGGGGAGCGTGATTACCGTTTTTGATTTTCAAGATTTGCTTTTTAATTTTACCGTTGCTTTATTTATTGCTTTGTTACTTTACGCGTTTTTCGAACCCATGCCAGAGTTTTTCAGCCTTTTTCCATCACATGATTTTCTTTCGCTCTGGCTACTTTGTCCTTTCTTTTGTGGCCTTTCTATATTTTCTTGTATCTTTTATCACATGCATTCGTGACTGTTGAGGCTAGACGGATGGGACCACACCTCGAGTAGAGTGCATGTGCAACAAGTTCACAGCTGTTCGGACATCGTGGAGAGATACGAGACGAGACAGATGTTTTGGCTCATGCGGAAATTGTGAACAAGTTGGTAACGTGTCTTTCGAGGGACACAGGACGTGCTCGTGATCGTCACCGTTAGCTGTGCGAGTTACGTTTCGTGATTCGAGGATGTTCACGTCCGATACGAGCACCGTTCATGAAAACATATTTTGGTTTTAATTTCTTTTTGTTTTGAATTGTTAAATGAGTTTTGTTTTTAATTTCTTTAAATTTGATTTTATATTCTTATAGTTGATTCTTGTTTTGCTTTGAGGTATTTTATTTTCCGTTTAACATAAGATTTCTTAACATAAGAGATTTTGACTTTAAAAGGAAATTTATTTTATTTATTTCATAAGGTTTTACATCGGAGAAGAAGTACTCTATGGAGTTACTTGCTTCTCTAGGTCTTTTACAAGTTGTTGGATGTTTTTCAAGTGTGGGAACAGTTCCGCGCACGCCAGTTCGATCTGCGCCACCGCCGAGCTGATCTTCCTCAGCGAGACGCTCAGTTGCTTCAGCTTTTGTTGCGGAGTGCTGCTCTCAGCTACCGCCTTGCCCTTACGATCTTCAGCCTTCTTGCTGGCACGTTTCTTTCGTCGTTTTGGGGAAACGACCATGTGCTCCTTCAGGCGACGATGTTGGTCTTAAACCGTTTCTTTGGAGGCTCTTCATCGGAGCTTGTCGGGAAGGCAGTGCCGCCGATGTAGCTGTTGTTTTCGGAGTCGGAGGTCGTTCTTGATCTCAGTGGAGAGTCCATGACTGTGTGTGAGTATGCCAGTCATGAGGTTTGGTTTTTATAAGCGGATGAGATGTCGCTTAAGGGTATAAGCGACATATCATGTTGAGGTTGGACACCTGGCAGAGTGTGCCAAAATCTTATCGTGGTAGGACCCACGGATAAGACGGAATTTCGGGGACGAAATTCTTTTTAAGGTGGGTAGACTGTAACAGCCTGGGTAAAATTTTTGATTTTTACCGGGACTGTAAAAGTCTTTTTACCGTGATTTACTGTTGAATTAATCTTGGGTAATTAATTCAAGGTAAATCGGGAGTCGTTTTTCGAAACCGAGAGTTTTCCCGCGCTTGTGATTTTCCCGTGGTTTTTTTCGGGCCTAAGTTGGTATTTTCGGGTTTCGAAATTTCTCGGAAAATCACACCGGAAAATAACTAAGGAGGTATCTGTTATTTTCTGGTCCGGACCGGACTCGCCCGTAATACGGACGATTTGTATTATTGGGGAGATTCACATGCTGCATAGTAAAAAATAAAAAAAGTTTAAAGACCGGTGAAGGAAGCAGGAGAGGAAGAAAAGAAAGAAGAGAGAAAAAAAAGAGAGAAAAGAAAAGAAGAAGAAAGAAAGAAAAAAAGAGAGAAGAGAGGAAAAAATGAATGAAAGAAGAAAGGAAAAGAAAATTAAAAAAAAAAGAGAAGAAGAAAATAAGAAAAAGGAAAAAGAAAGAATCGGAGAGAAAAAAGAAAAGGAGGAGGAGGGGAAGAGCCGCCGGCCGCCATCAACTGCAGTGACCCTCACCACCACCGCCAGCCACCACACGCGACACCACCTCACCGTCGGGTAGGGGCGTTTCATGGCCCCTCCTCCAAATAAGCCAAAGCAATTAAATTAAATAGCACTCTTAAAGAAGATCATCTCTGGACTCATCAACAATTTTGACAGAAAGGATAAAGTATCATGATAAAGCTCTGCCAGCAGTTGAGGATCTTGATGCTGACCTCTTACCTATGGTATTAAATATGTATATATATGCATATATGTTATTACGTATTTCATGAGAATTTCTAATTAATATTATAAAAAGTAAAAATGTTTTGATATGAATAGACGTATGTATTTACATAAATAAATATATTTTGGTATATGACCGAAACTTTTGTTTTTGATACGAATATGACCGAAACTTATTTTAGTATATTATTTTGAAATAATTATACAAAGATATCATATATGGGATCCACACAAAGTTAATAATATAGAATGAAATAAAGTGTACGACTCAATAAAATACACTTATAATACACAACATTCATATCAATTTTTTTTTTGGTAGAGATGCATAACATCATTTTTTTTTGGAAAACTGCGTTTCTATTTATTATGTTGAAATAGCTTCAGAACATGCAATACGAGTTACCTCCACAGAAAAATCCGAGACCCATAGCACATATGGTTCCTAATTCCTATAAGGTGTGCCATCGTATGTGCTGCCTTGTTTGCCAAACGGCTTACATACTAGTGACGATAAATAAAGGACATCCCAAAGTAACATCCATATCCTGTTGGCTGGTATAGGTGGTTGTTGGAGCCATTGGCTTAATCCCAAGCAGTCTGTCTCCCATAGCACTTTCTGTAGATTCCTCTCTTTGGCGATGCTGATACCGAAGCAGCCTGCGAATGCTTCTGCCTCCGCTGGGTCATGTCTCCCTGCTAATACCTTTGTTGCACAGAAACATAGGCGACCTTGCGCATCCCTAGCGACTACTCCCAGACGAGTTTCGTTGGGAAGACAAGCTGCATCCGTGTTAATTTTGATCCATCCTGCCTCTGGTACCTTCCACTTAGGAGTACAGCTTCCCTGTGGTCTGCTCGTGTCTTCCTCTCCCTCCATTTGGGATTGTAAGTATTCTTGGAACATGTTTAAAGCTCGGGTTGTGATAGCATTTGGCTCCGTATTTTTGTCCTAAAAAATCTGTACATTCCTGGCCCGCCATGTAGACCAGATGACCATACAGCTCAAGCCAAAGTTCTCTAAATTTTGTCCCTGCTTCAACGTCTTCAGCCATTGAGAAATATGGGGTGCCGTGGTGCCAAGGATCTGTACTCGAGCTCTTTGCCATATTTTACTAGTCCATGGGCAGTCTCTGAATAGATGGAGGGCCGATTTGTTATGTAGCAAACACATTGGACAAATGGGGTCAACCTCAATATTACGCAGACGCAGATTATCTCTTCTAGCAAGGGCATCGTGGCATAACCTCTAAACGAAATTTCTGACCCATGGTGGGATTGGTAGAAGCCATAGCGTCTTCCACCATGTTACATCCTCACCCGGGTTCTCCCCCGATTGTGTCAACAGGTGATAGCCACTTTTTACTATACTAGTTTTTTCTGCACGTGCAATGCACGTGGCATAGTATTATATGTTTTAAATCACGTGGTGTAGTATTAATCTTAATCTTGAAAGAACTTATATATAAAATCTAGGTAGATGGATACACATTATTTAGAATTAGTTTATGTAGTGGAATATGAATTTACAAATCTATTATTGTTAATAATATTCATTATTTCTTTGATATCCTAAATTATATAAGTTTAATTTTCAAATTATATTATTATTTTTTTTAGTCGTTGTTCAAGTTGGTATATTTTTGTTTTTTTATATAGTTTTTGTATTGTATATAAGGGTAATTATACTAATTTCTTGGTTTTTCTAGCTCCAACTTGAATAAATATAAACCGTGAGTTGTTATAATTATTCTTCTCTATGATTATTTTTTTCCGCTGATGTTATCGTTGTTCGTAGTTTTCGCTAACTCTTTGGTAGTTCTTCGTTCTATAAATATAGAGAAACTACCTGAAAAATATAAAACGTGAGTTCTTATAATTATTCTTCTATATGATTATTCTTTTTCGCTGATGTTATCCTTGTTCGTACTTTTCGCTAACTCTTCGGCAGTTCTTTGTTATGCCATCCTTGTTCTTCGTTATTGTTTCGTTTAGAATTAGTTTTAGTATTAGATAAGAATTTATAAATCTATTATTGTTAATAATATTTATTATTTTGTTGATATTCTAAATTATATAAGTTTAATTATTAAATTATATTATTATTTTTAGTATTTAAGGGTAATTATACTAATTTTTTGTTTTTCTAGCTCTTACTATCTATTATCTATTATATATATTAATAGCTGAATCCCTCACCAGGTTTTGACACATAGGATTTTTAGAGTCTTGCTTTTTTGCCATGTGTAGGCTTTGAGGTCTTCGTTTTTTGCCATGTGGAGGGTTTTAGGTGTTGTTTGATTGGCTCTTATTTTCATTATAATTATCTCAATTAGAATTAAGAAAAAATCTAATTATACACGATCAGATTTTTTTAGCAAGATACCTAATTATACACGATCAGATTTTTTAGCAAGATTAGTATTCTCCACAATCAGAATTTTTTAATGATACAGTCCTAAGATATATATTCTATCCTTTTTGTTTGATAAGATTGGTTTTTTTTTTCCTCTAAACTAGAATTTTAGTTTGATTAGAATTTCCGTTTTCAATCTGATTGTTTTTTTCAACAATTTTGCTTTTAGTAAAATTGGGGAACTACAATTTCGGTTGTTGTTTAATGTATTATTATTTTTTATATGATAATTAAGTTAGAATTTCCGTTTTTAATCTGATTGTTTTTTTCTACAATTTCGCTTTTAGTAAAATTGGGGAACTACAATTTCGGATTGGTTTGGTATTATAATAGATATATATATAATAGATTCTATCCTTTTTGTTTGATAAGATTGGTTTGTTTTTTTTCCTCCAAACTAGAATTTTGGTTTGATTAGAATTTCTGTTTTTAATCTGATTGTTTTTTTTCAACAATTTTGCTTTTAGTAAAATTGGAGAACTACAATTTCGATTGTTATTTAATGTATTATTATTTTTTGTATGATAATTAAGTTAGAATTTTCGTTTTTAATCTGATTGTTTTTTTTCTACAATTTCGTTTTTAGTAAAATTGGGGAACTACAATTTTTAGTAAAATTGGGGAACTACAATTTCGGTTGTTGTTTAATGTATTATTATTTTTTTATGATAATTAAGTTACTAGAATTTTGATTCAACTAGATTATTATATGTTAATTTTTTACTACAATTTCGTTTTTAGTATAATTTTCGGATGAGTTTTTTTTTTTTTTTTTTACTAAACTAGAATTTCGGATGAGTTTGATAATTTCGATAGAGTTTGATCAGATTGGTATTATATATATATTCTATCTTTTTTGTTTGATCAGATTGGTTTTTTTTTTTTTTTCCTCTTAACTAGAATTTCGGTAGAGTTTGATAATTTCGGATGAGTTTGATAATTTCTGAAGTGATAATTAATGAATTATGATTAATGTCTCATCTCTAAAGCTCTTATTCTGTATAAATACATGTCTACAGTTGTGTGTGTGTTACAGTTCCTTTTCAATTTTTTCTCTCTTCTCCCCTTCTTTCTTTTGGCTTCCAGGACGGATGTTAGTATTAGTTTTTTTTAGTTTCTCTTTTTTACATTACTTTTAATGCAATACATTTTTTTTTCATTCATTGTTTCTTTTAGTTTCTTTAGTATTCTCTTTTTAGTTTCTATATTTTTCTTTAAATGTTATTATATTTTTTAGTTTTAGAATCTGTGTATTTTTCATTCCTATAATATTTATAATTTTTCTTTCCAGGGCAATGAATTCAAATACTTTGGACGAATTATGCCCTGAAAATGACTTTTTTACAATTCAAGTTCGTGTTTCAAGGATGTGGGAGTCCTTAGAATACCAAATTGAACAATATCCTTATCAGTCTAGATTTAATTCTAATTGATGAAAAGGTAAGTTTCCATTTTACATGCTTTCTTTTTTTTTTGGCATTGTATTTGTTTGTTTTAATTTTCCAGTTATTTATATTATTTTTATATTTTTATTTTGTTGACATTGTTTTTGTCTTTCTTAATTTTCAGATTTATATATCATTTTTCAAATTTCCAGTTATTTATATTATTTTCCAGTTAATATTTTACTTTTTTTATATTTATCGCATTGTATTTGTTTGTATAAATTACTAGATTTATATATTATATTTTTTTCACATTATATTTGTTTGTTTTAAATTTCCAGTTTTATATATTATTTTCTAGATTTCCAGTTATTTATATTATTTTCCAGTTATTTATATTATTTGTTTGTTTTTTGCATTGTTTTTGTTTTTCTTTATTTTTCAGAATTAAATACTATTTTTTGTTTTTATTTGTTCGCATTGTATTTATTTTTATAAATTAGCAGATGTATATATTATTTTTCTGTTTTTATATTACCTAATTGTATTTATTTTTCTTAATTTTCAAGATTTATATTATTTTCTGTTTTTATTTATTCGCATTGTATTTGTTTTAATAAATTACCAGATTCATCTATTCTTTTTTCCCCCGCATTGCATTTTTTTCCTCCAGGTTTATATATGATTTTCCTGTTTTTATTTTTTTGGCTTTGTATTTGTTTTTCTTAATTTTCAGATTGATATTATTTTCTGTTTTTTATTAGCATTGTATTTATTTTTATAAATTACAAGTTTTATATATTATTTTTCTATTTTTATTTTTTTGCATTGTATTTGTTTTTCTTAATTTTCCAGATTTATATTACTTTCGGTTTTTATTTTTTTCGCATTGTATTTTTTTTTTTTATACTAATGAGTATTGTATTTGTTTTAATAAATTACCATATTCATATATTCTTTTTTTCCCCGCATTGTATTTTTTTCCTCCAGATTTATATATGATTTTCCTATTTTTATTTTTTTGGCTTTGTATTTGTTTTTCTTAATTTTCAGATTGATATTATTTTCTGTTTTTTATTAGCATTGTATTTATTTTTATAAATTACAAGTTTTATATATTATTTTTCTATTTTTATTTTTTTGCATTGTATTTGTTTTTCTTAATTTTCCAGATTTATATTACTTTCGGTTTTTATTTTTTTCGCATTGTATTTTTTTTTTTTATACTAATGAGTATTGTATTTGTTTTAATAAATTACCATATTCATATATTCTTTTTTTCCCCGCATTGTATTTTTTTCCTCCAGATTTATATATGATTTTCCTATTTTTATTTTTTTGGCTTTGTATTTGTTTTTCTTAATTTTCAGATTGATATTATTTTCTATTTTTTATTAGCATTGTATTTATTTTTATAAATTGCAAGTTTTATATATTATTTTTCTGTTTTTATTTTTTTGCATTGTATTTGTTTTTCTTAATTTTCCAGATTTATATTATTTTCTGTTTTTATTTTTTACACATTGTATTTGTCTTAATAAATTACCAGATTTATATATTCTTTTTGTTTCCGCATTGATTTGTTTTTCTTTATTTTCCAGTTTTATATTATTTTTTGTTTTTATTTTTTCGCATTGTATTTGTTTTTCTTAATTTTCCAGATTTATTTTACTTTATGTTTTTATTTTTACCTCATTGTATTTTTTTGGCATTATATTATTTTTTTGCTTACTTATTTTTCCTTTGGTATTATTTTTTCAGTTTTTATTTTTTTGGCATTATTTTATTTTTAAAATTTTTCCTAACTTTTTTAAAATTTTTTGTGTGATTTTGAAATAGGGTTCAATGATGCATGCTATAATAAAGAAAAGTTTTGCACAACATTTTCGTGCCAAATTGCAAGAAAGCTTGGTCTATAAAATCTCTAATTTCAAGATGGTTAAAGAAACCAGTCAAAACCGACCAGTGAAGCACCAATTTAAAATTTTGTTTTATGGTTCTACCAAAATTGAACAAGTAGTAGGAGATATAAAAAATATCCCTATTCATTTGTTTGATTTTGTTGACCGAAATACAATTGTTGAAAGATGCAACAAGAAATAGAGGTGGAACATATTAGTAAAAAGAATGAAAAATTGTGTAAAAAAATAGAGGTGGAAACAAAGGAAAAAAGTATACTAAATTGAGAAAAAAATTATGAACTATTTAATTGCTTAAAAAATACTATGTGTGTCAAAAAAATACTTTAAACTACATATTATTATACTAATACTAACTAGGCCCGTGGAATCTACGGGTAGTGAGCTAGTATATATTAATAGCTGAATCCCTCACCAAGTTTTGACACATAGGATTTTTAGAGTCTTGCTTTTTTGCCATGTGTAGGCTTTGAGGTCTTCGTTTTTTGCCATGTGGAGGGTTTTAGGTGTTGTTTGATTGACCTTTATTTTCATTATAATTATCCCAATTAGAATTAAGGAAAAATTTAATTATACACGATCAGATTTTTTTAGCAAGATACCTAATTATACACAATCAGATTTTTTAGCAAGACTAGTACTCTCCACAATCAGAATTTTTTAATGATACAGTCCTAAGATATATATTCTATCCTTTTTGTTTGATAAGATTGGTTTGTTTTTTTTTTCCTCTAAACTAGAATTTTGGTTTGATTAGAATTTCCGTTTTCAATCTGATTGTTTTTTTCAACAATTTTGCTTTTAGTAAAATTGGAAAAATACAATTTCGGTTGTTGTTTAATGTATTATTATTTTTTTAATGATAATTAAGTTAGAATTTCCGTTTTTAATCTGATTGTTTTTTTCTACAATTTCGCTTTTAGTAAAATTGGGGAACTACAATTTCGGATTGGTTTGGTATTATAATAGGTATATATATATATATATTTATATATATATATATAAATATATATATATATATAAATATATATATATGTATATTCTATCCTTTTTGTTTGATAAGATTGGTTTGTTTTTTTTCCTCTAAACTAGAATTTTGGTTTGATTAGAATTTCTGTTTTTAATCTGATTGTTTTTTTTCAACAATTTCGCTTTTAGTAAAATTGGGAAACTATAATTTCGATTGTTATTTAATGTATTATTATTTTTTTTTATGATAATTAAGTTATTATTTCCGTTTTTAATCTGATTGTTTTTTTTCTACAATTTTGTTTTTAGTAAAATTGGGGAACTACAATTTTTAGTAAAATTGGGGAACTACAATTTCGGTTGTTGTTTAATGTATTATTATTTTTTTATGATAATTAAGTTACTAGAATTTTGATTCAACTAGATTATTATATGTTAATTTTTTACTACAATTTCATTTTTAGTATAATTTCAGATGAGTTTGTTTTTTTTTTTTTTACTAAACTAGAATTTCGGATGAGTTTGATAATTTCGATAGAGTTTGATCAGATTGGTATTATATATATATTCTATCTTTTTTGTTTGATCAGATTGGTTTGTTTTTTTTTTCCTCTTAACTAGAATTTCGGTAGAGTTTGATAATTTCGGATGAGTTTGATAATTTCTGAAGTGA
>JAKUCV010003282.1:0-48181 GCA_028386065.3 Turnera subulata | reverse complement strand
GGGAACCTGCATCACCGACACATTGTCGGAGACATGAGTAGCGGCGTCATCCTCAGCATTGTGCTGCCCCTCGTGATCCATATCGACGCCTATATGAATGCAAATGAGTCAAAAACACTTTTTAAGTCATAAATCCGGAAACAGGCTTAAACACAGAAAACACTTTGAAAACAAAGTTTAAGACACTTTTTAAAACCAAGGATCTGAAGCCTGCTCCGCTACCAAGCTGAAACACCCGTGTCCCAATTTTACAAATAAAATACTCAAATAAAGAAAATTACCAAAACACCCCTGCAACCCGGGACACGAAAACCAATATCAACAATATCCAAAATTCTCAAATAAAAAGAGATGTCATAACAAACATAGTCAAACCGGCTTAGCAAGCCTCAAATCAAACCCGGCATCCTGCCGATACATCGTTAATAGTAAATCCCGGCAATCCGCCGATAAAATAATCCAAAATCAATAGTGACATCTCAATAAAAATCCAATGCAGCGGAAGAATCGAACGGAGTAAAAATAAGAGAATCAAAACAACATGCATGCCGACTCTATGGATCCAACCGGGAGATCAAGCACAGCTACCTGCTGAGATAACCCCGTCAGTACTCTGGAAGGATGGAAAGTGACTGCACGCTATCTAAAGTCTGAAAAACAACGTTGGCGATTATGTGAGTCGCCTACTCAGTGAGCAATATAAGCCTAATTATGAGAGTGTGCAGATCAAGTCCGAAAGGAAAGAAGAGCAACAAAACAAGCATGCAAACATACAACAACCAGTACTAACATGCCAACACAATCAAGCATACAGTTCATTATTCTCCATCTGTTGTGTTTTAAGTTTTTCTTATTAAGATTTATTATTCAGGGCCCCCTACTGTGTGCGTCGAGCTCGGTCCCGTCTCATGAGACAACCAGGCATAAGCCCAAATACAACCAGGCACGAAGCCCAACATATCCATAGAGAGAGAGAGAGAGAGAGACAGAGAGAAAGAGGGAGGTAGAAAGTGGGAGGTAGAAGGAGGGAGGTAGAACCGGTCATTACAGACCCATATGCAAATCCGCATAACACTTGCTACCGCAAGCAAACCCGAGGGGTATCTCTTCCCGCTCGAAACAACCGGTCATCAGCACAGTAGCCTAACATCTACTGTACATTATCTTAATTCATAAGTTATGAGTTTATGTGTGCCAAGAGATTGTGATTTAACAGGGTTGTGTGATAAAACAGCTCAAGCAGAAAACCCGGTCTCCGACCCACAATACATCACACCAAACACCCAGAATCACACCACATGTTATAATCCATAACTAATCCAACCATCCAGCTCATAAGCAAAAAGTACAGTTTGGCACACAATACAGATTACAGCATGTTAGCAAACAAGCATGCAACTCAAACAAACCAATCCAACGAGCTCATGCATACAAACATAAAAAAGACATATAAAGTCACCTCAACGACGATTATCCTGTGGAGCCTTTCCCAAAACAGATCCTCCAGCTCCCGAGGTGTTACCCGTGCCTGAATACCGGCACACACAACCAATTACAGACAATTACAATAAAAATGTGTATGCATGTAACTATAATGCTCAACTAAGTAAAACCCGTCCCTAGTTAGCCAATACGAAATTCTCGGGTCTAAACCCGACTTAATGTCTCTCACCAAAACTCCGAGCATCGGGACCTAAGGTTCACTGGGCTTAAGCCCAACTAAGTCCAAGAGTAGTTTCCGAGCCTATGGCCCACTCATTATGTCCTTTACGAATTTCCGGCCTAAAGTCCAATCTAAGCCAAATTTCAATTCCCGGGCCTAAAGCCCACTTCTTAAGTCCTTATTAAACCAATTATAGGATTGGGCTTAAAGCCCGTTACTTAAGTCCAAGGTCAATTCGATCCCAACGATTCCCGGCCTAAGGTTCTACCCGTGTCGGTAAATTACCGGCCTCATACTACTCTCACTCTCGGTTTCCACTAAGCACAATTAATTACATAACCCAATTCCGAATTATAGTACATGCCATGAATGAATACAAATCATACATCAAATATACCGTTAAAATGCCAAAAATCAAGACCCGAGCCTTCGCCGGAATTTTCCCGAGCCTCGCCGGAAAATTCCCGAGCCTTCGCCGGAAAATTCCCGAGCCTTCGTCGGATTCCGGTGAACTTCGCCAGAATTCTCCAAAAACTGCCAGCAACAATTTAACACAACAACCCAAGTCGATTTCAACACAAACACTCATAAATCCCTAGAACGGGTTAGAAGAAAAACAAATTTGATGAACGGATCTTACCTGGGATGCTTGCTGCCAGAACCGAATCTGCCCGGAATCCGTCCAAGCCAAACCAAAGCCTCACTCCCCTGCTGGAAACAAAACCCGAGCACGTCCAACTCCGTCGCCGGGAAGAACACCGTTCGCAGCCACCCACTGCCAGAACGACACACACACCCACGCACCGCCACAAACCACCACGGCACTACAACCTGCAACAACCCGAGCCCCGCCCCCGTCCAACAACAACACAACCCGACACAACAACAATCACCACAGCCACGACATCAACCGGAAAACACCACGACACCAATCCCCACGAACCCGCCACCGAAAACGAACCAAGAAAACAGGGAGCGTCAACAACAGCAACCCACAGCCGAGATGGAGAAGAAGAGAAAACAAGGGAGGGATTAGACTTACCGGTAACGCGAGGAAGACGGGAGCGATTCCCAGTGCTCCTCGTCACACCCGGTCAGGCCTCACTCCGTTCCCCTCTGCAACTCGCGACGGCGACGGCGACCTGCGGGAACGAGAAATCGACGGCGTGGACAAGAAGGAGGAGATGAGTAGAGGTAATGGCTTCGGTTTGTGGGTTCGCGACAGAGAGCAGGGAGAAAGAGCCACGAACTCGGGAGTGGGAGAGGCTGAAGGAAGAGAGAAAAGGGAGAGAAGAGAAGAGAAGAAGGAAGAAGAGGGAAAGAGAGAGGAAGTAAGGGAGAGAGAAGGCTGAAGGGGCGGCGACGGCTTTAAAAGAAAAGGGTGAGGAAAGTGAAAAAAGAAAAGAGGAGAAGAGAAAGGAGAGGGGTTAGGGCTTGACCAGCCCGGGCGTGGTGAACCCGCCCTAGGTCAATTCTTATTTTTTTTTTGTAAGCCTTCAAAATGACGTAGTTTTACTTAAACTACGTCAAAATTTAATTCCCAACTCCGAAACTCGATTTAACTCCAACGAAAGCCAAACCCGTCCTACAATCGACTTAATTCCGATATAATCAAGGTAAAAATAATTTATTTCCTAACCCAAAAATCCGGAAATTCCTCAAGGGCAAAATTGGAATAAAAATTTCGAAAATTCCGAAAAATCAAATTATGAAAATTCGGGGCGTTACACATAGCATTCCAAATATGTAGGATTCGAGGGTTCGTCATAGATGGGAAGGCGTTAGGCACCCATCCATGTAGGGGCGAAATCGTGTGCAACTGAAGATTGTTGCATGCCGTATGCACAAACAACACAACAACGGAACAAAGGAAACGAAAATGAAAACAAAAAAAAAGATAAACACATAATTGAGCTTGAGATTCCACCACAAGAGTCCACCTACGTACTCCGACAACCGGATTCAAAGCTCACGTAGTTCTTACATGGCATCACAACAACACACAACACAGCAAGAAAATGATGCAGCAACACCGTAGCAATATCACTACTCCTACAACAATTCTGGAATCGATGCCCCAATATCAACATCACAACCCCAACATCGGTGTCACGACAATATCGCAACAACTCGCAACGCAACACATAGCGGCATCATCATAACATCAACATCGTAGTAACAATATTAATATTGCGACAACAACATCAAAATCACAGCAACAGTGTTAATATTACAGGGACATCACACCATCAACACAATGCAAAACATAAAACAAAAACACAAGAAACAAATTTGGCTTGCATCTCTACTTCTCGAGACTACCTACGTACCCGCGTCACGGGGTCAAAGCCACGTAGTTCTAAGCATGGATTCACAAAGAAATCAAAGCATCATCATCAATAAAATCACAGCAATGCAATCACAGTAGCAGAAATCGATTTAAAGGGTTAGGGTTACCTCTTGAAGCCCTCCTCTCGCTCCCAATGGCTTTTCACTCAGCAACAGAATCTTGACTTGACTTCAATCGAAAAATGGTACTAAGAGAGGCCGACTCAGTATCTGGTGTCAACAGCAAAGTCGTAGATCTTTCTCTTATAATTTCACGGACCCCAAAAACGCAGTAATCTGACATCTGTAGCCCTAGATATCGCGATTTTCCCGAGACTGCACAGGGAAGAACACTCCTCTTGGGTTTGCACTCTTTTCTCCAACGATTTGCTCCGATTGGCCTCCTTCTTCTAGCTCTCTTGCTCTTCTCTTACTACTGGGTTGTTGCTACTCTTCTCCATAAAATCTCTCCAGAAAATTAGCTCCTAAAACAACTCTTAAACTCAAAGAACTAGGGTTTCTCCAAGCACTCTAAGCTTATAGGTGTGTAGAGAATAATTCTAATGTGTGTCCCCTTAATGTGTAATGGGGGGGTCTATTTATACTGTTCAGAGGGTAGGGGATCGTCCTATTAATCTAAGGGTCGAGATTAAACCTCTAAATTTGATGGTTATGGACTAGGATTGCGAAAAAGAGGCAAAAAGAAGGTTCTGGAAGGAACGACCGCCATAGCCCTGGCGGTCATGCCGTGATGACCGCCAGGGGCCGGCGGTCATCCCTCCTTGTCTGCCAGTGGTGGCGGTCATGTCTCCATGTCTGCCACCGACTGTGCAATTTTTCCTCTTTTCTTACTTTTTCTCTTCCAATCCGATTCCTAGTTGGTTTCCACGCATTCTAGAGTGTTCCTTGACCCAGAAAGCACCCTAAACCTGTATCCTACTCCATTACTTTTCCTCTTTACCAACCCCACATCAAATTATTCCCTTTTTTAATTAAAACTTCCATAAAAACACAAAAGTGGCAAAGTATATAATTAATCCTAAATTTTCACAAAAATTAGGACTAAAATCAACTGCAGGCCATATGTTTAAATGGGCTATTTTCTCTAGAGGATCCATACTTTATCAACCCAAACCCAATATCTATTTCTAACCCATAATCAATCCAATAATAGAGGGCCAAACATAAATAAAAAATTTAAGCAAATAAAATACCCTTATTATACCATAACAAATTATAAACATACTCATGCCATTAATCAAATTATCTCATCAATCAAAGACATGAACAAATTTATAATTTAAAATAAAAAAAATAAAGCATGGGTCAAATTTGGGTGTTCACAGATGCCCCTCGTTGGTGCAGCTTTAGAAAATTGAAGTCAAACCAATGAATAGAAGAACAACCAAATTTGCAGGAGTTTGTTACCATTGACGCTGATGCTGGACATGTGTGCTATGGGTTGGAACATTCCATGTTCCAAGGGTTTTCCACTAGGGAATAGGGAATCATCTCATCTCTTAGTATCTTCTAGAGATAGTGTCCCACTAGGAGAAGTGACTGGTTCGTGACTAGACTCGGTGTAGGAGAGAATGTTCAAAATTCTAACCCTTAACCTATGCTGGATATTCTAACTTGGTGTAGGAAAGGACACGCCTGACCCGTAACCTAATCTAGACTTCTCGGTGTAGGAAGGACACGCTTGACCGTAACCTATTCTGGGCGACTGGACACGGTGTAGGAAAGGACACGCCTAACCCGTAACCTATTCTGGAAACTGGATGTGGTGTAGGAAAGGACACGCCTAACCCGTAACCTATTCTGAACAACTGGACTCGGTGTAGGAAAGGACGCGCCTAACCCGTAACCTATACTGGATAACTAGATTTTGGAAACCGGATGCAGTGTAGGAAAGGACACGCCTAACTGGTAACCTAATCTGGGTAACTAGGAAACAGAAATTTGAACTGGAAAACCGGACATCATGGTGTAGGAAAGGAGACGCCTAACCCGTAACAGATTCTGGGTAACTCGGGACTGGATGATTAGATATCGGAAACTGGACTCGGTGTAGGAAAGGACGCGCCTAACCCGTAACCTATTCTGGGTAACTCGGAAACTAAAATCTAAACTGGACAACTGGACTCTAGGACCTGGATAACTGGACATCAGGATCTTGTCTGGGAAATCTATCTCACCGTTACCAGGGAAGAGTGAATTCTACGGATCATAGGGTGTTCCAACCCAAAGTTTGTCATGTCTTCGCATCAGTCATCAGTTCAGGGGCTGGGTATCTTAAACGGTCTGATGGGGTAACTGCCCCAAGGTATGTAAACTTGAAAATACAGGCTTTGATGGAGGTATCTGCCCCAATTGCATGAGTTTGAAATACGGGGTACCATGCCCCTAGAAAGGAGAATCTCAAATCATGGGAGAGCGTTCCTCGGAAAATCAAATCAAACACAATGGGGTAGCATGCCCCGAGACATCAAATCACACGAAAGGGGTAGCATGCCCCCTAGGAATCAAATCTGGTGCGGACCTGCCATGCCTTTTCTGGAAAATCAATTCTCATGAAAGGGGTAGCATGCCCCGGATAGTTCAAAACATGGGGTGGCATGCCCCTACTATATGGTCAACAAAACTTCAACAGGTGGGGCAGCTATGCCCTCATTGTGCAAAAATTTCAGGCAGCTATGCCTTTAATCGATTTTCGAAAATTGGGGTAGCTATGCCCTTGATGCAATAAACTTCAAAACTCGGGGCAGCTATGCCTGTAATGTAATTGAATCCAAAAACTTGGGCATCTATGCCCCTGGTCTAAAATGGTCTTTCAAAATTTCGGGAAGCTATGCCCTAGAAATTTGGGCACCTATACCTTTAGTTTGAGCATGATTCTACGAAAACATGGGCAACTATGCCCTCTGGGTGTATTCAACTTCTAAGACACGGACATCTATGCCTTATTGTGTGGTGTCATCTTGACGAGTCAAAAATCGAGGCGTGACATACTCCTTGTCTACAATTGATTCCCTCTACAAAATTTGGGGCATGTCCGGCTAATAACTCTAGGATATTTCAGTCTACACAAGATTACGAGTTTCTGGTGTCGTCTCTTTTATGGGAAATGTATTTCAACCAAATCAACCTCGTCTAAGGAATCCACGTCCTACATCTAAAATGTGCTTTTCTCCTCAATGCATAGGAATGCTCCTAGTTTCTACATGCAAGTGTCATGGCATGTTGTTCTCTCTCCTTTTTCCCTCATTCTCTCGATTTTTTCTCTCTACTCTTTTTCCTATTCCCTCGTCTCTCCCTCTTCCCATTTACTCGTTTTTCTCTTTTCTTTTCTCCTACCTTCTCTCTCTTATTCTCTCCCTCTCGATTTTCTTCTCTATGAATGCAAGTGCTTCCTACGTCTACATGATGTGCAAAATGCCCCTAATATGATGCATGAACTTTGGAAATCATCTAAGCCAAAGCAAGAGTCAAGCAATTTCAAAGCAAGTGGAGTTATCCCATCAAAACGCAAAAGCTTCACGGACAAGGATTCCTAATGACTATGAATTTATTCACTTCAAATTCTTCCCAGGACCCCAGAGGCAAGCACTTCCCATTTGGAAAAATTTGGATGAAGAATCGTATAGTCGATAGTTGAGTGGATATCCCTCTGAAACTGGATAGCGGCGATGCACCCAGATGGGTGTGGTCAAAGAGTGATCTACCTTCGATGAGTAATTTGAGGTGCGACATGGTCTAGTGTGCTGGTATGTCTTCGTCATTATTAGCTACTATCCCCATTTTCTCTTTTGGCCTTAACTTTTGCCTAGACCTCCCTTTCAGGTTTTCATAGTGTACTCGGGTGACCATTGGAGAGGTAGACTATCAATTTCAATGAGGGATCAGCAAGGAATTCAAGAGTCATCTGGAGAGGTATACCACTAATAACTGAATGAGAAGTGAGTCTACTGAGAGAGTCAGGCTCGATTGATAACTACAACTTCCTGGCAGCTGGGAAACGAGTGCAAAGTGACTCCATTGAGAAAGGTAGGCTCAATTGATAACTACAGCTTCCTGAGAACTGGGAAACGAATGAAAAATGAATCTTTCGAGATAGGTCGGCTCGATTGATAACTACAGCTTCGTGGGAACTGGGAAACGAATGCAAAGTGAGTTTATTGAGAGAGGCGGGCTCGATTGATAACTACAACTTCTTGGGAGCTGGGAAACGAGTTCGAAGAAGGGGATCTGGTGATACAATCAATACTGTGGCATGTTCATCTGGGAATAACTCCAATCTTTCCATTGAATCAATCCAGGAACCAACAATTTGATAGACCGGGCCTGTTGCCAAATTGCCTACGTATTTGTGAATGTGGTGTCTGGTGTTGAAGTATTTGTTAAGAAGGTGTTTTGTGGGAGGCTCAATGTGATGGGTCGATGGGGGAACATTTGTCTCGGTTTCAGCAAATGGGTGATGAATCAACATTCAAGCACCTAAGGGTCACTTCCTCGTGTTCTTTTTCATTTCTCTCATTTTTTCTTCTTCTCTCTTTTTTGAATTTTCTTTTTTTCGAGGGAAGTGACCCTTTTGAACAACTGCACCTAGATAAAATTTTTTTGGAAGCTAGATTCATCTCTGGGATGCAACTCTTCTAGAAAAGTTTTCAAAGTGAATGTGATGGGATCAATATGGAGGCTAGATTGAACGGTTGTTTGAAGGCTAGTGCGGGTAGGTGTTTGGGAATTGGTGAGGGTAAGTGTTTGGAGGTTGACTCGAGTAGGACTGGGTTACATTCACAGAATCAGGTCTTTGTAGTTCATTTTATGGTCCCCAAAATTGATCCCACGGAATATCATGAAGTCACTCTCGATTAATACACAACACGAATACCAAAGATTAGCTCTCATCCCCTTATGTGAAAATCACAATGATACTGTTGATATGTATTATCAAATCCCTTCAAATCAAATCATATTCTGGACTATGAAGAGCTTCTACACTGCCTCTCTCAATTCCTGATCGTCGTCTATCTATACTTAGCAATTCAGCCTATGGTCTCTAGTCGATTCTCTCATCTCTTGCGCTCTTTGTATCATCCCCATTGCCCCATCATTATGGCTTTAATTTCATTTCATTCACTCGAATCCTCTGTCCCCTCATCGTCATCCCTATCATCGGCTCAACTCCTCATCATGTCCATTTATTAACTCGGCTCATCACCTCATGCGCTCCGTCATTTCGTCACGGTCATCTTCAGATTTCCTCATGGCTTCTCCCATAGTTATCTTCACCATCTTATCATCATTCTTTTCTCGTCTCACCCTCCCTTCACAATCATCATCTCACATTTATCGGGGGTTATGTCTCGTTCTTCAGAGAAGGCCTAGTCAAGTCATCTTATCTCGCCTTTTCTTCTACAAAAAAAACTGGGACTTCATCTTCTCTCAAAGTCATCTCACCGATTTGCCTCATTTCTTTAAAATATTGGGACTTACATCTCCTCTCACGAGAAGACCCAATGGCATTGTCCCAACCTATTAACTCAGCTCGACAGCTCGACTCTTCCCCTCGGCATCTGAACTCTACTCATCAACTAGGCCTAATAACTCAACTTCTTAGCTCATCATCCTCTACTGGATACCTCAACTCTACTCATCAATTTAGCTTGTTATTCTGGCTCCTCGGCTCATCCATCAACTTGATTCTCAAACAAAATTTGGGGCTTATATCTCCCTCCCTGGGAGAATACCCAAACATCAACTCTCCCTATCCTCGGCTTCTCAACTCAACATCTCAACTTAATCATCATCTCATAATCACCGCCTCAGGATACATCCACAATCTCCAATGTCTTCATCATCTCCATGTCTACTCCCCACTTATAAAGTCATCACCTACATCCATGATTTCTAATATCTTCATCATCTCCTCCCAGCTAAAGCGCTACCCACCCATGGTGTCCTAAGAGTTCAATTCTCTGGTGGTAAAGTTCATGGCCATCGGAAAATCCTAGACTTAAGCTTTGTCTTCTCAAAACGTGGTAGTAAGACGGGATGTACTCGCAAAACGTGTTTTTTCCTTTAAAAGGATTTTTTTGAGAAAACTCTGGATTGTGAAACAACACACCTTGGCTCGATTTGTTTTTTGATTTGAAAAACATGTGATGTTCAATGTATGTGATTGTGGATTCCTAAAACAAGGTAGATCGGCTACTGGGGTACCAATACCAAAAATCATCATCAATGCTCATGTATAGACTTACATCCCTAGAGTGTGTTTACCAGATGCATCAATTCATACCACACAATATTGCACCCTACGCAGAGTTGGCACGGCAGTCCCGCTAGCCGATTAGCAAGCTGAGTCAAGGAGCAGCGCCTCTTGCCGATTCGGGGCGGGCCAAGCAAAATTTTTTTTTGACCTAGACTCTTTTATAATTTTTTTTGTTTTTTTTGGGTTTTATCAAAACAAAAAGCATAAAAATCCACAACAAAAATCACACACAAAAAAAAACACGTACCACGTATTGATTAACTATGCATGAGATGCTCAGGGTAGATGTTGGTTGGGGGCCAAAGGACCATCGCTAAGGGATAGTTTGGCCTACTCACACGTGACGTAGTACGCCGCATGAGGTCGAAGGCCTAATAATCCCTATCATTGCTAAATGGCGAGAAATAGCTTCACTCTAGCCGATAACCCCGTATGACGGTATGTACTGGACTAGGATCCCCGTACCCTCTTAAGGTAGAAGTCACACATAATTCATGAATGCAGAGCACGCATATGACACACAAAGAGGCATACAATAATCAAGGATTGCACACAATTTCTTGAACCCTCTAAGTCCCTAGTGGAGTCGCCAACTGTGAGGACCCGACCAAAAATTAATTTGATCCCTCACTACATCAACGGAGTGGCCACCTGAATTTTATTAAGGGCAAAATTTAGGGAAAAACCTTGACATCCATTACCCACAATAACTGGTCATAGCATTCCAAAGATGTAGGATTCAGGGGTTCGTCACAGATGGGAAGGTGTTAGGCACCCATCTATGTTGGGGCGAAATCATATGCAAGTGAAGATTCCTGCATGCCTTATGCACAAACAACACAACAATGGAACAAAGGAAACGAAAATGAAAACAAAATAGAAAATAAATACATAATTGAGCTTGAGATTCCACTGCTAGAATCCACCTACTTACTCCGACAACCGGATTCAAAGCTCACGTCGTTCTTATATGGCATCACAATAACACACAAAACAACAAGAAAACAATGCACCGACATCACAGCAATATCAATACTCCTACAACAATTCTGGAATCCATGCCCCAATATCAACATCACAACCCCAACATCGGTGTCAGGACAATAACGCAACAACTTGCAACACAACACATAGCGGCATCATCATAACATCAACATTGTAGTAACAATATTAATATTGTGACAACAACATCAGAATCACAGTAGCAGTGTTAATATTGCAGCGACATCACACCATCAACACAATGCAAAACATAAAGCAAAAACACAATAAACAAATTTGGCTTGCATCTCTACATCTCGAGACTACCTGCGTACCCGCGTCACGGGGTCAAAGCCACGTAGTTCTAAGCATGGATTGACATAGAAGTCAAAGCATCATCATCAATAAAATCACAATAATGGAATCACAGCAGCAGATATTGATTTAAAGGGTTAGGGTTACCTCCTAAAGCCCTCCTCTCGCTCCCGTTAGCTTTCCGCTCAGCAACATAATCTTGACTTGACTTCAATCGAAAACGGGAACTAAAGGAGGCCGATTCAGCATCTGGTGTCAACAGTTAAGTCGTAAGGTTTTCTCTTAGGTTTCCATAAACCCCAAGAACGTAACAATCCGACGTCTGTAGCCCGAGATATCGCGATTTCCCCGAGACTGCATAGGGAAGAACACTCCCTCGAGTTTGCACTCTTTTCTCCAACGATTTGCTCCGATTGGCCTCCTTCTCCTATCCCTCTTGCTCTTTTCTTGCTACTGGGTTGTTACTACTCCTCTCTACGATATCACTCCAGAAAATCAGCTACAAAAACAACTCCTAAACTCAAAGAACTAGAGTTTCTCCAAGCACTCTAAGCTTATAGGTTTGTAGAGAATAATTCTAATGTGTGTCCCTCTAATGTGTAGTGGGGGGTCTATTTATAGTATTTAGTGGGTAGGGGATCGTCCTATTATTCTAAGGGTCGAGATTGAACTCCTAAATCTGACGGTTATGGACTAGGATTACGAAAAATAGGCAAAAAGAAGGTTCTGGAAGGAACGACCGACTTAGCCCTAGCTGTCATGTCGTGACGACCTCCAGGGGCCGGCGGTCATCCCTCCTTGTCCGTCGGTGGTGGCGGTCATGTTGCCATGTCCACCATCGACTGTGTAATTTTTCCTCTTTTCTTATTTTTTCTCCTCCAATCCGATTCCTAGTAGGTTTCCACGCATTCTAGAGTGTTCCTTGACCTAGAAAGCCCCCTAGACCTGTATCCTACTCCATTACTTTTCCTCTTTATCAACCCCATATCAAATTATTCCCTTTTTCAATTAAAACTTCCATAGAAACACAAAAAAAGGCAAAATATATAATTAATCCTAAATTTCCGAGAAAAATAGACTAAAATCAACTGGAGGCCATGTGTTTAAATGGGCTATTATCTCTGGAGGATCCATACTTTATCAACTTGTGAGTACCCGACCCAAAATCACTTGGACCTTCTCACCTAATCCTTTCACCTTCTTCCTCGAGTCAATCCCATGTCGATGAAGTCGCCACCCAAATTTTATTACGGACAAAACTTGGGAAAAACCTTAGAATGACTCCTTTAGGCAACCAGTCATGGCGGACCAAAGACATGGGATCGGGGGTTCGTCATGGATGGGAAGGTGTTAGGCACCCATCCATGTTGGGTCAAAACTTTGTGCAATTGGAGAAATTATGTATGCCTTGTGCAGGTGTGCAAGTGTGCAAACAAAAGAGAAGGGGAGAAGAAGAAGATTTGGCTTGCATCCCGTTGTAAAACCGAGACTACCTACGTACCTGATTGACCGGGGTCAAAGCCACGTAGTTCTAAACATGGCATCAATTCGCCACTTACATCATCAAAAGCATCATCGTGTAATCAGCCAGAATCAAATAAAAAGGGATTAGAGTTACCTCTTGTAGCCCTCCTCTAGCCCATTGAATTGGGTTGTGTTCTACACCCACCTTCTTGCCACTTCTAAGCTCAATAGTTGACCCTCTTCTTGATTCCTCTTTGCTGGACTACTATTGATGCTCCCTACGAAAATCCTCCAGAGTTTCTGCCTATAAAAGATTTCTAGACTTGGAGATGTATAGTTTCTCCATGCACTCAAACTTATGGGTGTGTATGTGAAGAAAAATGTATGTCCCCTGAGATGTGAGTGAGCTGTAACGCCCCAGATTTTCATAATTTAATTTTTGGAACTTTCGGAATTTTTATTCCAATTTTACCCTTGAGGAATTTCCCGATTTTTGGACTAGGAAATAAATTATTTTACCTTGGTTATATCAGTATTAAGTGGTTAGTACGTCGGCTTCGGCTTTTGTTGGAGTTAAATCGGGTTTCGGAGTTGGGAATTAAACTTTGATGTAGTTTAAGTACAACTACGTCGTTTTGGAGTTCTAACAAAAAAAAAAGTAAAACTTTGACCTAGGGCGGGTTGACCGCGCCTAAGCTCAAAACGGCGTCGTTTTGAGCTCGGGCTGGTCACCTAACCCTTTTTCCTTTCTCTTCTCCTCTTTCTCCTATCTTTCTTCTCTTCCCTTCAGCCGCCGCCCACGTCTCTTCTCTCTCTCCCTTACCTCTCTCTCTTGCTTTTCCACAAAAACACTGACACCACCATTCTTCTCGTCAATTTCTCCCAGCCGCCACCACCCTTATCTTCTTCTCTTCTTCTTGAGCTGCAGCCGTTTGGTCGCCGTCGTCTGCTGCATCGAGGACTCGGCGATGAAGGCTCGGCTCGTGTGCGACGAGTTGCAGAGGTGGTGGAGTCGCCGCCTTCGTCACTGGTAAGCCGCCGTCCCCTTCCTTCGTCCTTTTCCCTCTCTTCTTCATTCTCCCTTGGCTGAATGGTCTAATCAGGCGTTGGTTTATTTTGGTGCTGGTTCGTGTGTGTTGTTGGACGGTGGCGGGTTCGTGGGGGTAGTGTCGTGGTGGTTTCCGGCTTCTGTCGGGGCGGTGGTGATTGTTGTCGTCGACGATTCGGCTGTGCCTTTCTAACAGTAGGTGCGTGTTGGCTGCTGATGGTTCACTTGTCGGCGATAGCGTGGATTGCGCTCGGGTCGGAGTGTAGTTCCAGGCAGGAGAGTTGTTGCAAAAACCGGTGCTGCTCTTTAGATCCGAGGCTTCGGTAGTAGGATCTAGTTCTGGATAGTGTTTGATTCTGGTAAGATTCCGGCCCCTCTTTTCTGTTTCTGATTTGTTTTGGGTTATCTATCTGTTGTGTTGATTGGTTTGGTTACTTGCTGGTCGTTCTGGGTTCGACAGATTGCTGGAGTTGCTTGTGTTGTTGCTGTGAACTTTCCGGCAAGGTCACCGGAATCTGGCGAGGCTCGGGAATTTTTCGGCGAGGGCTCGGTACTTTCCAGCGAACAGAAATCTTCGCAGATTATTTACGGTATTTGTTTCCGGGTTAAGACTCGATTTTATTTGTACATAAGCTAATGTTATCGGCACATGTACACTTAAACATTAAAGAGGTTAGTGGAATACCGAGAGCGGGGTGTGAGAGTGTGTGGCTGGAAATTTACCGACACGGGTAGAACCATATGCCGGGAACATTTGGGCTCGGGAATGACCTTAGAACGGTATTTAGGAAAAAACCGGGCCCAGGCCCAACTAACTGACTTTAAAGACCTTGGGACTTTGATGAACCTTAAGATATGGGCTTGAGGCCCAATGACTTAAATGGATGACCTTTGGACTTGGCTAACGGGCTTTAAGCCCAACTTCATAGTGGGCTTTAGGCCCGGGATTCGGTTTTGGACTTAGATGGGCTTTAGGCACGGGAACTCGTTATGGACCTTAAGGAATGGGCCCTAAGCCCAAATTCATAAATTGGGATAGTTGCAGACTTGTGGAAGTGGGCTTTAGGGCCGAGAGGTTATTTTGAATTTAGATGGGCTTAAGCCCGGTTAATCTTAGGTCCTTGTCTTTGGAGTTCTTAGTGAGGGGATATACCCTTTTGGGCTTAGACCCTGAAATTACTTAACCGGGTAGTTTGGGTCAGGTTTCACTCAGTTGAGCATATAAGTATCATGCATGCACAGTTTGCTATAATTGTTTTGTAATTGTTGTGTGTGCTGGTATTCAGGCACGAGTAATACCTCGGGAGCTGGAGGATCTGTCTTGGGGAAAGCTCCACAGGATAATCGACGTTGAGGTGACTTTATATGTCTTTTTATGTTTGTATGCATGTGTTTGTTAGATTGGTTTGTTTGAGTTGCATGCTTTGTTTGCTAACATGCCGTGATCTGTATTGTGTGCCTGTGTGTTACTAGTTGCCTAATGAGCATGACTTTTAAATTGTTATGGAATATATAACATGTGGAGTGATTTTGGGTGATCTGTGTGATGTACTGTGGGTTGGAGACCCGGATGCTTGAATGAGTTAATAATTCACACAACCCTGTTAAATCACAACTCTTGGCACACATGAACTCGTAAGTATGAACAAGAATAATGTACAGTAGAAGATAGGCTACTGTGTGCCGATGACCGGTTGGTTCGAGCGGGGACCCCTCGGGTTTGCTTGCGGGATAGCATGGTATATGCGGTTTAGCATATGGGTCTGTGATGACCGGTTCTACCACCCTCCCTCTACCTTCCCCTTTCTACCTTCCTCTTTCTCTCTATCTCTCTCTCTCTCTATGGTGATATTTGGGCTTTGTGCCTGGTTATATTGGGCTTTCGCCATGGTTGTCTCAAGAGACGGGACCAAGCTCGACGCACACAGTAGGGGGCCCTGAATAATAAATATAATAAGAAAACACAACACACAACAGATGTAAAATATAAACTGTTTGCTTTATGTGGTTGGCATGTTAGTACTGGTTATTGTGTGTTTGCTTACTTGTGTTTGTTTCTCTACTTTCCTTTCGAACTTGCTTTGCACACCTACATAACTAGATTTATATTGCTCACTGAGTAGGCGACTCACATAATTGCCACCGTTGTTTTTCAGACTCTTAGTTAGCGTGCAGTCTCTTTCTTCCTTTCCGGAGTACGGATGTGGATATCCCAGCAAGTAGCCATGCTTCTCCTCCCGGTTGGATCCATAGAGTCGTCTTGCATATCATTTTTCCTCTCTTGTTTTACTTTGTTTATTTCTTCCGCTGCATTGGATTTTGTTGAGATGTCATTATTGAATTTTATTACTTTATCGGCGGGTTGCCGGGATTTGATACCTGATGATGTTTCGGCTGGATGCCGGGTTGATTTATGGCTTGATAAGCCGGTTTGTTTTTGTTCTTTATGGCATCTCGGTTTATTAAGATTTTTGGATAATGTTTTGGTATTGGATTTCGTGTCCTGGGTTTCAGGGGCATTTTGGTAAATTCCTTTGATTAAGTATTTTATTTGCAAATTGGGACACGGGTGTTTCAGTTTGGTAGCGGAGCAGGCTTCAGATCCTTAGTTTTAAAAGTGTTTTAAACTTTGTTTTCAAAGTGAATTTTGTGTTTAAGCATGTTTCTGGATTATGATTTTAAAAGTGTTTTTGACTCATTTGCATTCATATAGGCGTTGATATGGATCACCAGGGGCAGCACAATGCTGAGGATGACGCTGCTACTCATGTCTCCGACAATGTGTCGGTGATGCAGGTTCCCGTTGGTCAGGGGAACAATAATGCAGCAGGGAATAATGCTGCAGGTGGAGGAGAACAGAATGTTGTGCCACCCATACCACCTATTGTGGACCCAGCGTTCCAGCAGTATCAGGCTTTCTTGCAGTGGCAACAGTTCCAGCAGTTTCAGCAGCAGCAGCAGGGTGCCCAACCTATAGCACCTGCCGCGGCAGGTGGTATGGAGAGCGGGTATAAGCACATGGATAAGTCTGCGGTCAAGGAATTCTCTAGTGAAGAGGGCAAAGCCAAGGAGTTTGATGATTGGTTCTGCCAGGTGGAGAATGTTCTGGAGAAGTTCACTTGTGCACCTGAGCAGAGGGCTCGATTTGCGGCACACAAGTTCACGGGATATGCATTGACATAGTGGCGGGAACTTGTGGCCAACCTACCGAAGCCTGTGGAGATGCCATGGGAGGATTTCAAGGAGAAATTCTACAAGGAGTTTCTCACTGTTGGTTTTCTAGAGGAGCAGAAAAAGTAGTTTCTTGAGGTGAAGCAGGGACTAGAGGAGTCGGTGTCAGCATTCAGGATCCGGTTCAGCATCCTTCTCTCTTATGCTAAGGAGTTTGTGCCCGATGAGGTGACTAAGTGTAGGCGGTTTGTTAGCGGCTTACGTACGGAGTTGGCGTTAGCTGTGGCTGGTGGAGGGCACAAGACTTGGGAGGCAGTTTGTGAGGCTGCTTTTGATGCTGAGAGAGTTCAGTTGATCGGGAAGGAGGCTCGGACAGCCAAGTAGAGGAAGCAGTCATCTGATTCAGGACAGAAGAAGCAGTATGCTGTTGCCGGAGATGCAGACTATTCTGGTGGACAGGGTTCTTCTTACCGAGGTTCGAAGAAGTCCCGGGGGCAGAGTTATCAGGGTGGACCAGACAGATCTTCGGGAGGACGGTCCTATCAGTCTGGATCTCAGGGACGGGGTTCCTCGGTACGATTTTCGGGTACATGCTGGTATTGTAATAAGTCGGGACACTAGAAGTCAGCTTGTTACATGTGGATTAAGGATAGTGGTGGCAGTGGTTCCCAGTATACAGTGTAGAGTTCTGTAGCCAGTGGTGCTGTTTCTTCTGGACCGAACAGGGGTAGCGGATAGCAGGGTCGAGGTCGTGGGGGTTTTGGAGCTTCGAACCGCAGGGGTGCGACTCAGTCTGCTGCAGCTCCTAGGGTTTATGCCATCACCCGGGAGGAGGCTGCTGATGCTCCAGAGGTCATAGCAGGTACCTTTATGGTTTTTTGTCAGTATGCACATGCTTTAGTTGTTCCAGGCTCAACACACTCTTTTGTATCACGTGCATTCATGACCATGCATAACATAGAGGATGATAACTTAGGTAGACCCCTAAGAGTCCGTTTACCCACTAGTGATATAGTAGTTGTTGATCGAGTTTCTAGAGATGTATCGATAGAGTATGATAGTGAGAGTTTTCCTTCTGATGTTGTTGTCATGGACTTGGGGGAGTTTGATGTTATCTTAGGCATGGATTGGTTGTCCAGACATCAGGCAGTAGTTGATTGTCGGGCTAGGGAAGTGTCTTTATCTTCTCTGTTGGGGCGTAGATTGGTGTTCGTTGGAGAGCGAAGCGCCCTATCGGCCTGTTGTATCTCGACCATCCAAGCTTTCAGGATGATCCGAGAGGGTTGTGATGCTTTTCTAGCTCATGTGGTCGATTCTTCGGTGCCAGTACCTGGAGTGGAGGATATCCCAATTGTTCGGGAGTTTCCCGATGTATTTCCTGATGATTTACCTAGGTTGCCTCCAGAGCGGGAGGTGGAGTATACAGTTGACTTGGTACCGGGAGTTGCACCTATTTCTATACCGCCCTACAGGTTGGCTCCGACGAAACTTCAGGAGTTGAAGAAACAACTGGAGGAGTGTTGGATAAGGGTTTCATTAGACCGAGCATCTCACCTTGGGGTGCCTCGGTCTTGTTTGTAAAGAAGAAGGATGGCAGTATGCGGATGTGTGTGGACTATAGACAGTTGAACAAGGTGACTGTGAAGAACAAGTATCCTTTGCCTAGGATCGATGACTTGTTCTATTAGTTGCAGGGTGCATCTGTATTCTCGAAGATTGACTTGCGATCTGGTTACCATCAGGTTCGGATTGCAGAGCAAGACATTCCAAAGACTGCATTTCGCACTCGGTATGGTCATTATGAGTTTGTGGTTGTTCCGTTTGGGCTGACGAATGCACCGGCAGTGTTCATGTGTATGAAGCAACAGGTCTTCCATGAATTTCTGGACCGATTTGTGGTAGTGTTCATCGATGATATTCTGGTCTACTCGAGTAGTAAGGCCGAACATGAGGACCACTTGAGACAGGTTTTGCAGAGGTTGAGAGAAGAACAGCTTTATGCCAAGCTCAGCAAGTGTGAGTTTTGGTTGGATGAGGTCGCTGGTTACTACCGGAGTTTTCTTAGACTCGCTGGTTACTACCGGAGGTTCATTGAGAGTTTTTCCTAAATAGCGGATCCCATGACCAAGCTGTTGACGAAAGATTGTACTTTTGTTTGGGATGACCGTTGTCAGAAGAGTTTTGAGGAGTTGAAGAGTCGATTGACTTCTGCATCGGTTTTGACTGTTCCGAGACCCGGAGTGGAGTACACGGTGTTCAGTGATGCTTCTGGTCTAGGCTTGGGATGTGTTTTGATGCAAGAGGGTCGGGTGATTGCTTATGCCTCCAGGCAGTTGAGAACTCACAAGAGGAACTATCCGACCCATGATCTGGAGTTGGCTGTTGTGGTCTTTGCTTTGAAAATCTGGAGACACCATCTGTACGGTGAGAGGTGTCGGATTTTCACGGATCACAAGAGTTTGAAGTACATCATGTCCCAAAGGGAGCTTAATATGAGGCAGAGACGCTGGATTGAGCTTCTGAAGGATTATGGTTGTACTATCGAGTACCATCCGGACAAGGCCAATGTTGTTGCTGATGTATTGAGCCGGAAGAGAGTGGCTTCTGCGGATGAGGACCTGGTTTCTTATGCTTTGCCTTCCTTGGTGGAGCTGAGGTCGTTGGATGCACAGTTGGAGGTGGATGTTACTGGGGCGTTGTTAGCCAGTTGAGCATCCGGCTGACCTGGCGGGATAAGATCATGGAGTTGCAGTTTGGTGATCCTCATTTAGCAGAGTTGCGGGATAAGGCTCTCGGTGGGGAGAGTTCTAGTTTCTATATCCGGGAGGATGGTGCTTTGATGACCGGTGATCGGTTGTGTGTTCCGGATGTCGATGACATGAGAAGGTGGATCATGGATGAAGCGCATAATGCGCCATATTCTATGCATCCTGGTAGCACTAAAATGTACCAGAACTTGAAGAGTCATTATTGGTGGCCGGGGATGAAGAAGGATGTTGCGGAGTTTGTGGCTCGTTGTATGAATTGTCAGCAGGTGAAAGCCGAGCATCAGGCTCCTGCCGGCAAGTTGAGATCTTTGACTATTCCGTAGTGGAAGCGGGAGCATATCACTATGGACTTTGTGATCGGGTTACCGAGGACCCTGGGTCGACATGATGCCATCTGGGTCATTGTTGACAGGTTAACCAAGTCAGCTCATTTCCTACCTATTCAGCAGACGAATACATTGGATAAGCTGGCGAGGGTATATGTTTTGGGTATTGTCCGTCTACATGGAGTTCCACTATCCATTGTGTCGGACAGGGATCCGAGGTTTACTTTCCACTTCTAGAAGAGCTTACAGTCAGCTTTGGGTACTAAGCTGAATTTCAGTACTGCATTCCATCCGCAGACTGATGGGCAGTCGGAGAGGACTATTCAGACGTTGGAGGATATGCTTAGAGCATGTGTGCTCAATTTCAGTGGTTCTTGGGATGAGACATTACTGTTAGTTGAGTTTGCCTATAACAACGGGTTTCACTCCAGTATCGGTATGATGCCTTATGAGGCTTTGTATGGACAGAAGTGTCGTAGTCCGATTTGTTGGGATGAGGAAGGTCTGAGACAGGTGGTTGGTCAGGACCTAGTCCAGGAGACTGTTGATCAGATCGAAGTGGTTAAGCAGTGCATGAGAGCTGCTCAGGACCGGCAAAAGAGTTTTGCCGATAAGCATCGTCGGGAGATGGAGTACAGTGTAGGTGACAGAATTTTCCTCCGTGTTGCTCCCTAGAGAGGTGTTATCCGGTTTGGGAGGAAGGGCAAGTTGATCCCTCGTTATATTGGTCCTTATGAGATCATGGAGCGGATTGGTCTGCTGGCCTACAGGTTGGCTTTATCGGAGGAGCTGTCGCGCATACATGATGTATTCCATGTTTCGATGCTGAGGCGTTATCGGTCTGATTCTAGTCATGTTGTATCCCTGACAGAGGTGGAGGTTTCTGAGGATTTGACCTATGTTGAGGAGCCGGTGGAGATTATGGCTCAGGAGGTGCGGCAGTTGAGGAGTCGTACCATTCCTATGGTTCGGGTCAGATGGAGCCGTCATTCTCCGAATGAGGCTACTTGGGAGGTTGAGTCCCATATGAGAGAGCAGTATCCACATCTGTTCTAATTTTCATATCTTGTAATTTCGACGACGAAATTTCTTAAGTGGGGTAGAACTGTAATGCCCCGGATTTTTATAATTTAATTTTTGGATTTTCGGAATTTTTATTCCAATTTTACCCTTGAGAAATTTCCGGATTTTTGGACTAGGAAATAAATTATTTTACCTTGGTTATATAAGTATTAAGTGGTTAGTACATCGGCTTTGGCTTTCGTTGGAGTTAAATCGGGTTTCGGAGTTGGGAATTAAACTTTGATGTAGTTTAAGTAAAACTACGTCGTTTTTTGGAGTTCTAACAAAAAAAAAGGAAAAGTTTGACCTAGGGCGGGATGACCGCGCCTAAGCTCAAAACGGCATCGTTTTGAGCTCGGGCCGGTCAAATCCTAACCCCTTTTCCTTTCTCTTCTCTTCTTTCTCCTCTCTTTCTTCTCTTCCCTTCAGCCGCCGCCCACGTCTCTTCTCTCTCTCCCATAGCTCTCTCTCTTGCTTTTCCACAAAAACACTGACACCACCATTCTTCTCGTCATTTTCTCCCAGCCGCCACCACCCTAATCTTCTTCTCTTCTTCTTGAGCTGCAGCCGTTTGGTCGCCGTCGTCTACTACATCGAGGACTCGACGGTGAAGGCTCGGCTCACGTGCGACAGGTTGCAGAGGTGGTGGAGTTGCCGCCTTCGTCACTAGTAAGCCGCCGTCCCCTTCCTTCGTCCTTTTCCCTCTCTTCTTCATTCTTCCTTGGCTGAATGGTCTAATCGGGCATTGGTTTATTTTGGTGGTGGTTCGTGTGTGTTGTTGGACGGTGACGGGTTCGTGGGGGTAGTGTCGTGATGGTTTCCGGCTTCTGTCGGGGCGGTGGTGGTCGTTGTCGACGACGATTCGGCTGTGCCTTTCTAACAGTGGGTGCGTGTTGGCTGCTGGTGGTTCACTTGTCGGCGGTAGCATGGATTGTGCTCGGGTCGGAGTGTAGTTCCGGGCAGGAGAGTTGTTGCGAAAACCGGTGCTGCTCCTTAGATCCGAGGCTTCAGTGGTAGGATCTGGTTCTGGACAGTGTTTGATTCCGGTAAGATTCCGGCCCCTCTTTTCTGTTTCGGATTTGTTTTGGGTTATGTATCTGTTGTGTTGATTGGTTTGGTTACTTGCTGGTCGTTCTGGGTTCGACAGATTGCTGGAGTTGCTTGGGTTGTTGCTGTGAACTTTCCGGCAAGGTCGCCGGAATCCAGCGAGGCTCGGGAATTTTCCGGCGAGGGCTCGGTACTTTCCGGCGAACAGAAATCTTCGCGGATTATTTACGGTATTTATTTCCGGGTTAAGACTCGGTTTTATTTGAACATAAACTAATGTTATCGGCACATGTACACTTAAACGTTAAAGAGGTTAGTGGAATACCGAGCGCGGGGTGTGAGAGTGCGTGGCCGGAAATTTACCGACACGGGTAGAACCATAGGCCGGGAACATTTGGGCTCGGGAATGACCTTAGAACGGTATTTAGGAAAAAACCGGACCCAGGCCCAACTATCTGACTTTAAAGACCTTGGGACTTTGATGGACCTTAAGATATGGGCTTGAGGCCCAATGACTTAATTGGATGACCTTTGGACTTGGCTAATGGGCTTTAAGCCCAACTTCATAGTGGGCTTTAGGCCCGGGATTCGGTTTTGGACTTAGATGGCTTTAGGCCCGGGAACTCGTTATGGACCTTAAGGAATGGGCCCTAAGCCCAAATTCATAAATTGGGATAATTGCAGACTTGTGGAAGTGGGCTTTAGGCCTGAGAGGTTTTTTTGAATTTAGATGGGCTTAAGCCCGGTTAATCTTAGGTCCTTGTCTTTGGAGTTCTTAGTGAGGGGATATACCCTTTTGGGCTTAGACCCTGAAATTACTTAACCGGGTAGATTGGGTTAGGTTCTATTCAGTTGAGCATATAAATATCATGCATGCACGGTTTATTGTAATTGTTTTGTAATTATGGTGTGTCCCGGTATTCAGGCACGGGTAATACCTCGGGAGCTGGAGGATCTGTCTTGGGGAAGGCTCCAAAAGGATGATCGTCGTTGAGGTGACTTTATAAGTCTTTTATGTTTGTATGCATGTGCTTGTTAGATTGGTTTGTTTGAGTTGCAAGCCTTGTTTGCTAACATGCCGTGACCTATATTGAGTGCCTGTGTGTTACTAGTTGCCTAATGAGCATGACTTTTAAATTGTTATGGAATATAACATGTGGAGTGATTTTGGGAGATTTGTGTGATGTACTGTGGGTTGGAGACTCGGATACTTGATTGAGTTAATAATTCATACAACCCCGTTAAATCACAACTCTTGGCACACATGAACTCTTAAGTATGAACAAGAATAATGTACAGTAGAAGATAGGCTACTGTGTGCCGATGACCGGTTGGTTTGAGCGGGAAGTGATACCCCTCGGGTTTGCATGCGGGATAGCATGGTATATGCGGTTTAGCATATGGGTCTACGATGACCGGTTTCTACCTCCCTCCTTCTACTTCTCCCTTTCTACCTCCCTCTTTCTCTCTATCTCTCTCTCTCTTTAAGGTGATATTTGGGCCATGTGCCTGGTTATATTGGGCTTATGCCCTGGTTGTTTCATGAGACGGGACCGAGCTCGACGCACACAGTAGCGGGCCCTGAATAATAAATATAATAATAAAACTCAACAGACAACACATGTAAAATATAAACTGTTTGCTGTATGTGGTTGGCATGTTAGTACTGGTTGTTGTGTGTTTGCTTACTTGTGCTTGTCTCTCTACTTTCCTTTCGAACTTGCTTTGCACACCTACATAACTAGATTTATACTGCTCACTAAGTAGGCGACTCACATAATCGTCACCGTTGTTTTTCAGACTCTTAGTTAACGTGCCGTCTCTCTCTTCCTTTCCGGAGTACGGACGTGGATATCCCAGCAGGTAGCTGTGCTTCTTCTCCCGGTTGGATCCATAGAGTCGACATGCATAGCATTTTTCCTTCTCTTGTTTTTACTTTATTTATTTCTTCCGCTGCATTGGATTTTGTTGAGATGTCATTATTGATTTTGATTACTTTATCGGCGGGTTGCCGGGATTTGATATCTGATGATGTTTCGGCTGGATGCCGGGTTGACTTATGGCTTGATAAGCCGGTTTGTTTTTGTTCTTTATGACTTCTCGGTTTATTAAGATTTTTGGATATTGTTTTGGTATTGGATTTCGTGTTCTGGGTTTTAGGGGCATTTTGGTAAATTTTTTTCGATTAAATATTTTATTTGCAAAATTGGGACACAGGTGTTTCATGAGGGGTCCTATTTATAGTGTTTTGGGAAGCGTAGGGGCGTGGATCTGCATAATGGTGAAGATTGCGGCCGAAAATCTGGTCCAAAACCGCGTAAGATCGAATTAGAAACAAAATCAGGGGAAATTAGCATTTCTGGGCATTGATGACCTCCGGTCGCCCCGCATGTCACCTGTTCTTTCCTTTTTCGAACCCCAATCCCCCTAATTCAGATCTGATTTGATCCAACCGCAAAATTAACTCCTAATCAACCCAGAATCACTCCATTACTTGATTATTACTCCTCTAAATCATTCCATAAATGATTAATTACACATTAACACCCATTTTGAGCAAAATCATACCAAAAATATTTACCAATTAAAGGGTGATCTGGTTCTGATTTTTCACGAAAATCAGAACCAAAATTAGTCTGCAAGTAAAGCGTTTATAGGCTAATTAAACTCTGGAGAATTCATTAACTTGGGCCCTTAAACCTATTCTTAACCCAAAAATAAATCATCTCAATATAATTGGGTTAAAAATAAATAAGAGGCCCAACCAATAAAATAAAACATATTTAAGTATAAGTAAACCTTAATATATATTTTACCATAAGATTAAATCATCTCATTAGTCCTAGAGTTCAAATACATATAGGTCTAAATTACCAAAATATATTATTTCTACTAAATTAAATTCTTTGACATGTCTTAATCCTAGGATTAAATCATCTCATCAATTTAAGGTTCAAATATGCTTAAAATCCAATTTTAGTAGAAAATTCTGATGCGTGCTCTACTGTCGCAAATGATTCCTGCAAGTGCACAGGGTAGTTGTAGGACTTTATCAGGATCATATGCATAGGGACTGGGTTGAGTTTGTTACCCCTTAACTAGATATATTTAGGCTAAAAACAGTAGGGATGAGTGTGGGTGAATATAGATTAAAAGTAAAATATTTAGTTGAATAAAATTAACAGTGTGATTGAAGTACGGAAAGATCAGATTGAGGAAGATCTTAGGCATCCAGGGTTCACATGCCTCGTTTTCATGCTTTAAATTACTCGTCAGTGCCACAACAGGCTCAGCCTGTCTGATTGCCTGTGTTTAATAGGATCTCTTGAAGGGGCTCCCAACCTAGTATATTACCAACGACTCTCGATCTTATTGATATTTCTTTAAGTTTCCATCTACCCCTTGTCACTAGGTATAGATATTCACTTAAGGGTGTGGTTTGGTGTTGGGGCATGTTTCCCACAGTCCCTCCCTGTCTTCTCTCGAACGACCAGGGAGCGAAGGCTGACAACTGTTGGTCTAGCAATTTGGCTTCACCTCCCGGTCCTTCACCAAGTTACTAGTAAGTTGTAATAAGCTTCTCAGAAATCAATTGAGAATCAAATTAAAAATGGTGTTATCTACTTGACTTGTGCTGCAACAGGCTGAGCCTGTGACTAGACCTGTCGATTGCATGTAGTCAAAATATAAAGGTTGGTTCTTGCAAAGGCTCTCAACCTGTACTGCACCCACTTGTTTTCACTCACAGGTGCCTCCCATGACTCTCACTCTTGGCCTTGCAAAATGCTAAAAACTAAGGGTTGGTTGTTGAGGGTCCAGCAGCTATGATTTCTCCTTTCGGTCCTTTACCTAGCTACCTGAAATCATGCATTGGTTTGACAAAGACTCAAGCATGGATGAAGTTTACAACAAACAAAGCAAGAAAATGGGTTAAGAACATCAAATGAGCAATTCATTGCAATCGAACAGAGGACATGTTACACTCATTCATCCTAAGAAGGGGTTGTTTAGTTCATAATCAGAATTACAAAAACTAAGTGAATAAGAGTTAACATAATGTTCAGAACGAATTGGAAGCTAGAGGAGACACGATTTCTACCCTGAAAAGGGAGTAGAATCGTGTCTCCTTGAACCCTTAATGGTTCTGGGTTCTTCTCTCGTTCAAGTGTTTTTGCAGGTTTTTGAATTTCCCTCAATCAATCGATGCCTTCCTTCTTTTTCCTTCCTCCTTTTATAGTCACGGCTCAGGTCTATTTTTTCTCTCCCCACATGCTTGGAGGCATGGAGATTGAGCAAGTTGGTTGCCCACGTGCTTATCAAGATGTAACCATAGGAGTGGTGTTGGTAGGTTGAAATCCGGCTGATGCAAGCAGGCAGAAGACTTTTGGGGAGGATATTGATTCTTTGAGTGGACTTTTCTCCAGGCAGAATGAATGCTGCTACCTTATCTTTATGATTTTTTCTGATGTGCTCAGGATATGGTTGCAGGTGCCAGTTCTACTCTGCTGCAAGTGGCGCGAATTTTATATTCATTCTGCTTTTTTTTTGGTTTCTACTGAATGCACAGGCTGAACCTGTGTCTGAGGCTGTTTGCAACTTTTCTTGATTTATCCTCAAAGTTGACTCTAGCTCTCCATGTGGTTGGCAAAGTGTTACTGAGACCGTGTGTATCGAGGCTGAGATGGTGGAATCTAGTGGTCAATTTGCGATTGGAGGAGGTTTCGTGGCCCTTGACTGAATCTGCAGTGGATGACAGGCCCAAACAGATCCTAAAACAGACTCATGCTGTGGCAGAGGCTGTTTCTTCGAATTCCTCAGAAAAATCTTCCAAAATTCTTCGAAACGTACTTGGAATCACTAATCATACAGTAAGGAATAAAATTCATGGGAATATGACGAGATAATGCAAAGCAAGGCATGTAATCATGATAAAATGAGAGAAAATATATCTAAAATCATGCCTAAAAACTCTGCATATTCCATGTGCATCAAAATACCCCAAACTGAAGATTTTGCTTGTCCTCAAGCAAGCAGAGAAGGAAAGAAGACGTGATTTTGAATGGAAACACGAGCAATTCCAATGCATCAAATTTTCACTAGGTTTCTTCCTTGTGATGTCCTAATTAAAACATCCTCTTATTTTCCTTCAAAACTACATCAATTCCAACCAAATTCCTTGTCAGTGGTTTTGTCATAAAAATTACAAGAATAACCTTGCAACTGACCTCCTTTCCTTCCGTCATTTGAGAGAATCTGCTAAGGGTTGGAAAGTGAAAAACATTACCTCATATGCGGACCCACTACCTCTTGTCTTTACTAATGTGCGAAAGTCATCAAGCTAGGATCACTAGGACTTTATCTGTGTTGTATTGAGGTTGGGTGAGGTTTGTCAAAGGAAGGTGGATAGATTTGCGCGAAGGTCACTGGCCTATGAACTTGATATTTCAGTTCTTGTTCATTGAGCAGCCTGAGACTGTACAGAGGCTCTTTGACCTTATATTTTTCTGAGGTCTCATGCTATTTGATGCGTTTTATTTACACGTGACTTTTTCAAATTTATAATTCTTGATCAATTCACAACACGACACACAAATAACTCACGAGTAAACGCAACAATTTTAACTGCAAGCGCACAGTGTACTATGTAGTGTAGTAGTCTAATCAAGGTCGATCCACGGAACAAAAGAAATAAGTACTATCTAATGTCACAGCTTATGACTATCTAGGCAAATCAAATAAAAGATGGTGTAGGGTGATGTCGACTAGGCTAGAAGGAAAAGAAATAAAATCGCAAACTTAATCTAAAGTGAAGTTCTATCAATATCTTAGCAATCTAGGAAATCGGGGTTAACACAATTACTATCTAGGTTTATTATGCATGGATGTCGATTTCAATGTTGATGTGTGATTGTGGGCAATTGTTTCTAATGTCTTAATCCTCAGCTCTCGCATTTTGAATCAAATATTCAGCAAAGATTACTACCTAGCCCTTGCAAAGCCTAGCATCAATACTAAACTCATTAAGCACAAAACAATCAATCAAGCCCTAAGAAACTATCAGCTCTCGTATATTTTAGCATCAATCAATCTATGTTCTTCTAGGTATCATCATATAAATCATGCAACTCTTGCAAAATGCAATCAATAAGAGTCAATCCAAAGTAGATAATAAATTGGATTAATGTCACATTTCGTCCCTATGTTGCCCCCACAAATTGAAATTCGTCCTTGTGTTGAGTTTTGATTGGTTTTGATCCCTCAGTTGGTCAATTTTTTAAGGTTTTAGTCCTTTTTACCCATTTTACCCCTAAATTCAGGACTTTACTATTCAAACCAGTTTACCAACTCAAAATTCGACCCAACTAACCGACCCAACCCGGAACCCCAATAAAAAATCTCCAATAAATATATAACTCTACCTCCAAATATCAAAATTTTGGAAATCATTAAAAAAATACAAAAATATTTTTAAAATATTTTTTAAAAGAAAAAATTATAAAGTAAATTATCTTTTAGTTTAAAAATTTTTGAAAATATAATTTTTTCTGGACAAGTAGAGAAAAAGCTTATCACTCTAAGTCGACTATGCCTTTTTGACTACTACTATGAGAGGACTTGTGTGGAGAAGAAAGGAGGGAAAAAAGAAAAAAAGTAGAGAAAAAAAATTTAAATTTGCAAATTTTTAAATTAAAAAATAAAAAAAGAAAAGAAAAAAACATGTGGAGAAGAAATGTTTAAATTTTAAAATTATGAAATAATTTTATTAATTTTTTAAAATTTTTAAAAATAATTTGATTTATGATTTTTTAATTTTTTTTAAAATTTTTTAAAAATAATTTGTATATTTTTATGATTTTAAAATTTTTGATGTTGGGAGGTAGAGTTATTTGTTTATTGGAGATTTTTGAATAAGGTTCCGGGTTGGGTCAGTTAGTTGGGTCGAATTTCGGATGGGTAAACTGGTTTGAATAGTAAAGTACTGAATTTAGGGGTAAAATCGGTAAAAATGACTAAAACCTTAAAAAATTGACCAACTGAGGGATCAAAACCAATCAAAATTCAACACAAGGACGAATTTCAATTTGAGGAGGCAACACAGGGACGAAATGTGACATTAATCCATAATAAATTCGGCACACATAGATTGAACAATCAACACAATCAATTGAATAAACATCAATCCATATATATTAAAACCATAGAAGTAATTGGCTACATCCCTAATCCTAGATTAGAGAATTAGTTCCTCATAATTAAATAGCAAACCATCAAAATCTCACAAGAATTCATCAAGTAAACAATTTAACAGAAAGAAAATCGAAAAGAGGAAGGAGTAGTGAAGTCGGGTAGCCGATTTATGTTGGTGATGATGGCGTCGACTGGTGCTCTCCTGGTGTCGATTTCTGCTGCAATTGGACTGGTGATTCTGTGACTTAAAACCTTCAAACTTGCTGAAAAAAAGTTGAATTGTTGTGGGGAATAACCTTTGAAATTGGATGAGGAATTCGGCACCACCTAGAGGATCCAAAAGAGTGAAAACCCTAACCCTACTAGTGTGTGTGACCTAATAACTAACCAATTCGGCAGAGCTTCGCCCTCTGACTTCTGCCTCCTGAATATGTCGACCTAGGGGGTCCTTTTATACTGTGTTTAGCTGCTGGAAGTCGGTGGGGCTCTCCTACTTTGAATGGAAATTGAATTCTTGACCTGCACTCCAAGTTGGACTTTTGCCTGTTTTCTGACCCGAAAATTAAACGCCACCTAACTCCTAGAAGACATCAGAACTGGGCATTGGGCTCTTCTACAAAGTTCTAGATAATTTCCTCCGCTTTCTTTTCATAAAGATAACTCCTCCATTGGAGCTCTGTAGCTCAAGATATCACCGAAACACTGGGCCTGGATCGGCACAGAAAAATCTGCACCATGGGCTGGATTAAAATAATTATTGCTCCTTCTAGACACGTCCAAAAATTATGAAATTTAATCCATAGAAAGCACTGAAAGTTTAGTTTCGTCTCCAGTTAGTCTCACTTAATTTCAATGTCTAGAACTCTCGAAATCTTCAAAATAGTCGGCTATGCTCACTGTAGAAAGTTTTCTAAATTGGGCTTGGTTTCCAAACTTGGATAAAAAGCTTCCATTCATCATTAAAAACGATAAATTCCTGATAAAAATACTTAATCAGCAAAATTGAAGTACTAATTAACACAATGCATGAAAACACACAATAATATAAAAATTATACACATAATTGACCAAGAAAACATAGTAAAAACCAGTCAAAACCATCATAAAAAGACTAACATTTGGACGTTACCAAATCTCCTCAAACTTAAACTTCGCTTGTCCTCAAGAAAATTAAACAAAATAAACCAAATGAGGGTTTTGAAAATCTCCACCAAATCACACAATCAGAAAAGAATTCATATCAAGACTTCCAAGATAATCACCAAAAGCTTATGAAAAATCATTTAAGGTCAAATGCCAAGAAAGAAAGAAAATCTCATGAAAAAGCATTCATGCCATAGTCAGACTTCTTCGCACAAGCTTTCACACAAATCACTTAGCAAAAATCAACTTCCCATATGCATGCAAAAATGAATTGACATCATGAAAATTTGAAAAACTAGTCCCACAGGCAAATCCTGAACTTAACTCCACTATTATGAATAAACACTCTCAAAATGATCAATAGGACTTTACAAAGGGTTGTAATGGGGTCTTGGGTAAAGGTTGATCAAAGAAAAGGTGTATGGGAAAATTAAAGTTAAAAAATTCACTTAAGAAAAGATTGCAATATGCATTATCAAGAAATTGAAAAGATCTTGTGATCATCAAAAGAAATTCAACTTGTTTCAGGAACCATTGATTACGCAATTTCCATCTCTTTTTGAATTTTTTTTGGATTTTTTTTCTTTTCTTTCTCTCTTGAATCGACTTTGCCGATTTTTATTTCTGTTTTTTTTTTGTTGCGCTTGACATTTCAGAACATACTTGAAAAAATTGAAAGTGCAAACATCTTCGATGCATAGATCTTCTTGGATGTGAAAAGATACGGCACAATTGCACTTATCATAGAAAGAATCTTGATAAAAAACATAGAACAAAAATCTCTTAAGGAACTTCAAAAAATAGGGTATGGATAATGAAAGAAAAGAATGGTAGCTATAAGGCTTCAAATGGTTAAAGGTGGGTAAATGTGGATAAAGAAAGAAAAATTAGCTACCATGATTTAGGATCAAAGGGGTTAAACAAGGGATAATGATAACGGGTAAGCTTTTTATTGGCTTGTTGGTTTAAACAAAGGATGCCTAAATCATCTCTTTCATTGAGCATTTATGAGAAAAATTCGCTTTGAAAAGTTCTGAAAACTTGTTCTAGGACATATATTTTGACGTCAAAATTTTTGAAAAATAATGCATAGGGTGTCAAAAAATGCTAGGCAAAGAATGCTAGAACTTGCATGAATTCATCATAACTAAGCATGAACACAAGATCAATCAAAAATAAAACTTCTTGCATCTAAAAATAAAAAATTTCAAAAACTCAAAGTAACTCTCTTAGTTATCCATCAACAAAATCATCTTGATCATAGAATGGTGGGTTTGAAAACAATTTGAAAAACAAAGAAAAATCTTTTTGGTTTTTTTTCGAAAATTTTTTATTTTTTGTCGATTTTTTGTTTTGAAAATTTTGAAAACGAAATTTGAAAAACAATTTTTTAAAACAATTTGAAAAATCAATTTTGAAAAATAAAGTTGAAAATCGATTTTGAAAACAATTAAAGTAAAAAAGTGATGGCTTTTTACTAAGTAATCTTGAATAAAAAAATATGCATACTCAATATATTAAAGTCGAAAACATGCTCTTTACTGGCACTAAACAAAAACAAACAATCATAACAAACAAATTGCAAAGAAATTTGTTCCCCCTCCTCAAAATTAATTGGGACAATGTCCTCATTGGCCAAGAAAGAAAAGAAAAAAAAGGATAAAAAGATAGGCACATAGGAGAGGCACTCTCCTCAAACTTAGATTGAAACATGTATAGCACATAGCAAAAGATAATCCAAGTAAGAGAGAAAGTAAGAATCAACCATAAGAGAGATGGAGAAATCGAAATTGCATTGCCACTAGGTGTTCATGACACCAAAATTAAACACATTTGACATGAAATTTAAATTGCCACGTGGATGACTAGCGTTGACTGCATCCTATAAAAGTAAAGACATAAAGCAATAAAAACACAACACATAGAATGATGATCCATGAAACTACTCCTTGGCAAGTTTGTTCTCAATGTTCTCTAGCTTCTGCCTAAGTTGCGCGATGGTCTTCTCTTGTTCGTCCAATTTACTGCACGTGACTCTCCCTAACTTATCAACAATGTCAACCAATTTATCCATTTGAGAGAGTAATTCGCCGGTGGTCTTGCTGAGATTGGCGATGCCATCGACTTGAGCTTCCTACCCCATGAGAAAGTCGAAGATGTTGGAGGAATCGGACTCCACGGATGATGTAGACGATGGTGGCTTATGGTCGATCGGGTGTGTGCTAACATAAAAGCATTCCTCATCAACCTCTTCTTCATCACTAAAAGGATATGGATCAATGGGTTCATGGAGTTCTAAAGGCCATAGCTGCGGCAACATGCTTATGCACAGTGTCAATTACGGGGTTAGAAGGGGTCAAAGTGTAGGGATCTAGGTTAGTTCCTAAGAATTTTGCGATATGAGTGATCAACCCTCCACATGCTATCTCGCCTTCTCCTTTGCAAATATGAGCAAAACTTTGCAGCAACCAAAGTCCTCCAATGAGTTTGTACCCATGTACCATGTAAAAGAGTACAAAAAGCTCATCACATTGCATCTTCTGTGCATCTTTGGATCTTCCAAAGAAAGAGTGTGCCAAAACTCTGTGTAAATACCTCAGTGCATTGTCCTTAATGCACAAGTCATTAGCTAAGCCATTCAAGCGCGCATATGAAGTATTGCAAAGTGTATTCCACATGACACTTGCTTAAAGCCACAGCTAGGAACTCGCCATCCTTCGGCATCAAAACCAAAAATTTTGTTGAAATCAATTAAGCTCATCTCATCATCTTTCCTTGCAAGCTGAAACTTGACATAGCCGGGATCATAAATGTCCTTGAGATCCACGTTATACCCAAAAGTAGCAAGAAACTCATAAGTAAGCTCCTCGTATGACGACTCCCTATTCTTGCAAAAATCAACTAGTCCTATGTTGGCAAGGTACTTGCCAATCGGCTCCTTAGGCATAGGCACCTCAAAATCAATGTACCTCGTAGGAACTAGAGGCCTCCTAATCAGCTTGTCAAACCTAGCGCAATCCTCTTCAGAAATCCATCCCGGATTGTACTCGGTAAACTTAGGCGTAGGCATAAAGCGCGGGGTATAGTCGGTGATGGTGAAGTTGGGTCGGCAAGTGTTGGTGTTGGCCTTGGGAAAATTCTTCTTGAACTAGGGCTAAAAAGGGTAGGAGACGAAAAGAAAAACCTAAAGGGTGCTAGGGGAGTAAAATCGACACTAGGTGTAAGGATCTCTAGAGCTTGAATGATTTTGGTGTGGAAAAATATGAGCGGTATGGGTGTGTATTTATAGGCTCTAGAGGCGGTGGAATTGGTGGTGTTGGTGCCGACTTCTAGTCCTATAGGTGCTAGGAATTCTCCTCAAACTAGTATCTAAAGTGGGTGTGTACTAGGAATCCTATTTCTCCAAGGATTAGAAATTCCCTACATAAAATAAAAACTAAATCCTAATCCTAAAACTAAAGGAATACTAACCTATATATATTTTTGGTGGGTCTAGGACTAACTAATAAAAAAAAATAGCAAAGGGGTGCTCCTAAAAATCCAAGTCAGTCTCCTTGCTCTCGGGTCGGTGGCATGCCTTTGGTGCAGATTGGGCACGCCTTTGGCGTGCCTTGGTGCGCTTGGGTGTGTGCTCGGGTGCGCTGGTTGGCGCGCCGGCGGGTTCGCCTGCGGGTCGTCGACTGCTGCGTCCGGGTGGTCTCGGGTGGCCTTGGTGCACCTGTAGATGCGTCCTCCGGTCGGTTGGTGCGTGCTGTGTGCCTTTCCAAGCCCGTGGGCGCGCTAATTATCCTCCTTGTGCGCCACGGTGCACTAATCAGTATATCCTATCCCAATTTTTTTTTGTTTTTCCAATTTTTTTGTGTGTTTTCTGAAATGTTTTTCAGATTTTTTTTTTTTTTTGTGATTCTCTAATTTTATCTTTTTAATGGATTATGAAAAAGTGAAAATTCGTAGGGTGCTAGAAAAATAAAGAATATCCTAAAAAACTAATCCTAAAAATTGTATCCTCTAATTTAGCCTAGTTTGTTATGAGCTTGCCATCGGAATCTAAGGGTAAGTGCTAAATGTATATGAATGCATCAAAACAAATAAAATCCAACAAAGCACTCAAGCAAATCATCACACACGCAGAAAAGTAAAAGTTTGAGTTTAAGGAAAGCTTCTTTGGTTAATTTAATGAAGAATTCGTCTTGACCCTTCCTCAGTGTGGTTGATCTCTCCTTGAAAAATTTCTTCTTCTTGCAATCTGCATAGACTAAAAAACAAAAACAAAGATTAATAAAAATAAAAACTCAAAACACTAAAACTACCTTAAATTGTGGGTTGCCTCCCACTCAGCGCTTCTTTATTGTCGCCTTAGCTGGACTGGATGATGGGCGGTTATGGTGGATCATGAAGCTTTTCGGTGAATCGCCTCCCATGAAAATCGCCTTGATACTGGACATGATCATAATTGCTCTCTTTTTTCGGAATGTATCCCATACGATATAGATAATCAACGAACTCGGAAAACCAAGAAGGTTTCTTTGTAGAAATAGCATTGACCATGGCGAGATAATCCTCTGGTAGTGCATCATTGTTCGGCTTCTCCTCTTCTTGCTTCTCGTCTTTCTCCAATTGCAATCTTGATAAATGATCAGCAACTAAGTTCTTCGCTTCTTTCTTGTCCTTGATCCCTAGGTCGAATTCTTGCAACATAAGAATCCATCGAAGAAGTCGTGGTTTCACATTTTTTTTCTGGAGCAAATACTTCAATGCAGCATGGTCCGTGTGAACAATCACCTTGGAACCCAAAAGGTAACTTCTGAACTTGTCGATTGCGAATCCAACTGCTAATAACTCCTTCTCCGTAGTTGCATGATTGACTTGAGCATCATCTAGAGTCTTGCTTGCATAGTAAATGGCATGCATCTTCCCATCTCGGCGTTGTCCTAAGACTGCGCCTACAGCATAGTCGCTTGCATCACACATAATCTCTAACGAAAGTGAATATTCAGGGGGTTGAATGATGGGTGCCGAAATCAGCTCCTTATTGAGCTTGTCGAATGCTTCCATACAGTGTTCATCAAAGACAAAAGGAACATCTTTATTCAAGAGATTAGTAAGGGGTTTGGCTACCGTTGAGAAATCCTTAATGAATCTTCTGTAAAATCCGGCACGGCCAAGAAAACTACGAATCGCCTTGACTGAATTCTGTAGAGGTAAGGTCTCTATCACATCTATCTTGACTCTGTCTGTAACATCCCGAATTTTCAGTATTTAATTTCTATGAATTTTTTGGAATTTTTTGAAATTTAATTTCCAATTTTACCCTTGCGAAATTTTCGGGTATTTTTGGGCAAGAAAATAATAATTTTTATTAATTTATTCTCCTTAGAAATGTTAATTTTACTTTAAGGATTATTCTTTTGTCAGATTCCTTGAGGGCGATTGGAGATCCGGGGTGAAATGAAGTGTGTATATTAGTTTTTATTAAAACTACGTAGTTTCGGTTTAAAGAAAGGAAAAGAAGGAATATTAAAACCTAACCCTAATCTGGCGCGTTGACCATAGGTAAGTTAACCGCGCCCAAGACCAAAACGACGTCGTTTTGGTCCTGGCCGGTTAAAACCCTAGTTTCCTTTCTTTTTCTCCCTCTCTTATCTTTTCTTCTTCCTATTTTTTTCGCCGCCCGAGTTCTCCTTCCTCCTCCCTCCCACGATTGAGTCCCAAAGCCTTCTTCCCAAATTGTACTCATCGGTTATCCGTTACCCAAATTCCACTCTCTCCCTTTTTCTTTTCTTTCCTTATCTTTCTTCTTCTTCTTCTTTGATTTCTTCCCCAAACCGTTATCTCTTCTCCTCCTCAACTCACAAACGGCGCCGCCATCGAGAAGCCACCTTGGTTGTGGCTATGACAAGGTCGGAGGAGGCTATGTTTCGCGTCGTCGCCCACGCACCACTCGAAGCCGTCGCCGACTGCAGAGGAGACCGAGAAGGGGCCCAGGTTTTGTGCGCGACAGGGAGCACCTGCACGTGACTGCTGGAGTCGCCGCCGCCTGGTAAGCCTCGTCGTCGCCTTGTTCTTCCTCGCTTTTTCTTTCTTTTGCTTCGGGTTGTTGACGTCGGGTCTTGTGCCTTGGTTGCTGGCGGCGGATGACACTGATTTGGTTAACGATGGTGGCTGGTGGTCGGGTTTTGGTCACCGGCAGAGTGTGTGAGGCTCGGGATTTGTTTAGTTGATGCCGAGGTTTAGGCTGATCAGGGCAGGGATGTTCACGGGCTGGAGGTCTGCAGCTCGGTTGTGGAACCGTGGTCAAAACATTCGAGTGCTCAGGGTTCGGATCCAATACTGGGCAGTGGGAGTTTGGTTTTTCCGAGAATGCAGGTTTTTCCGGTAAGCATTTCAGCATCCATCCTTAATTTCAGTCCGCTTTGTTTGTACTCTGGGAGTCGTATTGTTGTAATGAATGATGGGTATTGTTGCTCGGGTTTGGCAGTTGTTAAAGGAGCGTTTTCCATGATTCAGGTTTGTCGAAATCCGACGACGAGTATACTGTTTGGGCGATTCTGGTCAGAATCCGGAGAGTAGGTGTACTGTCTTGGCGAGCATCGAGAATTGACACAAAACGGTAATTACCAGACGATGTCATGGGTTGCATATTCGCACATGTCATGTAGTGTAATGGGTTAATCGATGTACCATAATTAAATGCATTTAGTGAAAATCGAGTATGACGAGGTTAGAGGCGCGTGGCCGGGAACTTATCGAGACAGATAGTTTCTTAAACCGGGCAAGTCTTTGGGCTCGGGTGTGCCTTAGAGCGGGAAATAGGAAACTGGGCCCTGGTCCAATGATTATACATTGAACCTTGTATGAATACTAATTTGGACTTAACAAACAACGGATTTTAAGCGAAAGAAAAATATGATTGGGTTTAATAGTGGTTTGGGTTGATAAGGGCCATAGGCCCAATAAGGAGTAAGTAATCTAAGATGGGCTCTAGGTCCAATGGCCTCCATGGATATGGGCCTTAGGCCCATTGTATAATTAAACCCAATAACTCTTGTTTATATGGGCTTAGGCCTAATAATTGGAAGTATGGGCTTTAGGCCCAATGACTTATATGGAAGTGGGCTTTAGGCCAATGTTGTATTTTGGGAGATTAGAGATAATACACTCTAGGCCCAATTGACTACAATCAGATTTAAGTTAAGTACGGAACTTGGGACTTGAGTTGTTTGGATTTAGACCCTGATCTTTAGTAACGGGCTTAGTGTCACGGGTTTAACTCAAGATCATGTTATTAATATGCATTTACTCAATTGTCATGAATAAACTTCTTATATGAGGTGTATATTCGTAGGACGTTATGGACATAGGAATGTTGAGGCGGGTTAAGGCTTTGGCTTCCGAGACAATTATTATGGCCCAGGTGAGGACTTATAAACCTTTGTATGCATTACTGCCTACAATGCTCGGTTAATTGTCTTGGTATATAAAGTGGTATGATTTGTTTGGCCTTGAATGCTATATGCGTATGTGCCTGTTGTGCTGATGTTCTTGTTTGCGTTTACATCTTAATGATGATGCCTTGATGCAGTATGTCTGATTATGTGTGTTACGTGCCTGTTTGATATGATATGCTAGCTGAGCATGAGTTTGTTGGTTATGAGATATAACTTGTGAAATGACTTTGTGGTTTGTGTGGTGACTTGAAGGCTGGAGGCCGGATTTGAGAATAAGATATTAATTCCACACAACCCTGTTTGACAATTACTTATGGCATAACTCGTTAAGCGTAATAGAGAATAACGAACTATAATAATTCTACTGTGGGGCTGTTGACCGGCTGGTTCGAGCGGGAAGTGATACCCCTCGGGATTTCATGCAGTTTAGCATGGTATATGCGGTTTAGCATATGGGTCTGTTATGACCGGTTCTACCTCCCTCCTTCTACCTCCCCCTTTCTATCTCCCTCTTTCTCTCTGCCTCTCTTTCTCCCTCTCTATAGATATGTTTGGGCTTCGTGCCTGGTTTATTTGGGCTTATGCCTGGTTGTCTCATGAGACGGGACCGAGCTCGACGCACACAGTAGAGGGCCCTAATAAAATATTTAAACCTAATAACAAAGATAATAATATAAGTAATGACGAGTGATGGTTTGTAGTCTGATGATGTCTTGCTCTGTGTATTGTGGTTGTTGTTGTTTGATGCCAGTGTACTTGTAGTTGATTTGTAATTGTATATTATTTGTTTATTTGTTTACGGTGAGACAATGGTTGGTCTCACCCCCTCACAGACCTTTTACAGGTTAGCTGTTCGTTGAGCAGTGGTGCATATCAGCAGGTGGCGGTGCTTTCCTCCTCGGGTCGGATCCATAGGGTGCATTACATTCATATTTGTTTATGTATTTGTCTTCCGCTGCATACTCGAATTGTATTACTTATTGTATGATATATTGCGTAATTATATGATGATTATCTTATTTGTGTCATATCCCGGGTAGAAAGGGCAGTTCAGTCTTTTCACATGCTTTAATTAGATATTTTGGGATACGGGTGTTTAGTTGATGATTTTTGTGTCCCGGGATTGATAAGGGCAAATTTGGTCATTTCATATTTAAATTATAGTTTATATTAACAAATTGGGACACGGGCGTTTCACTGTCGACTTCAATCCCACGTTCGGAAACTAAATGTCCAAGAACAATTCCTTCTTGTACTATAAAATGGCATTTTTCCCAATTAAACACCAAATTAGTCTCCTCACATCTTGCAAGTACCTTTGATAGGTAAGATAAACAATCCTCAAATGTCTTTCCGTAGACGGAAAAGTCATCCATGAAAACCTCCATAATCTTCTCTATGTAGTCAGAGAAAATCGCCATCATGCATCTCTGAAAAGTGGCTGGTGTGTTGCATAGCCCAAAAGGCATCCGTCGATAAGCAAAAGTTCCATACAGACAAGTGAACGTCGTCTTCTCTTGATCATTTGGGTGAATAGGTATCTGAAAGAATCCCGAATATCCGTCCAAATAGCAATAATAAGAATGCTTAGCCAGTCTCTCAAGCATTTGATCGATAAACAACAATGGAAAGTGATCCTTGCGTGTAGCACTGTTCAGCTTCCTATAATCAATACACATTCACCATCCTGTAACAGTCCTCGTCAGAATTAACTCGTCATCCTTGTTCTTGACCACTGTCATTCCTCCTTTATTCGGTACCACATGAACTGGGGCTACCAATTCACAGTCGGAAATCGGATAAATAATCCCTACATCAAGAAGCTTAAGAATCTCCTTTTTCACTACTTCCTTCACATTCTCATTAAGCCTCCTTTGACTTTCAATGCTCGGTTTGCTACCTTCCTCCAGCAAAATCCGATGCATGTAGAATGTAGGACTAATTCCTTTCAAGTCCTCAACAGAATATCCAATAGCTTTTCTATGCTTCCTAAGCACATCAAGTAGCATCTCCTCCTCTACTTTACTCAACTCGGCATTGATAATAACAGGATACTTAGAGTCGGGACCTAAGAATAAGTACCGTAGGTTAGACGGTAATGGTTTCAGCTCTACCTTTGGCGCGCTCCGAGCATCATCTTTCTTTTCTTCTCCAATCAACTCAAAGCTCTTGTCTTAGGTCGCTTCCAATGGTGGCGTGGATTGCAAAATTTTTGCACTTTGGGCAATCTCCAAATCATCATCTTCAGTAGTGCCACTCGTCACCAAGCAATTCAAGAGTGGATCATCACTACTTGCTATTTTCCTCAATTCCTTCACGGCATCATCAATAAAACCAACTCGGAAGCAACTGTCCTCTTCAAGTGGTCCTTCGGTTGCACGGAAGACATTGAACTCGATTTTTTCATTCCCGATCGTTAAAGTAAGCTTTCCATCACAAACATCAATTTGAGCTCCAACGGTAGCTATGAATGGCCTCCCAAGAATAATCGGCATTTGAAGATCAATCTCCATGTCGAGCACCACAAAATCGACTGGTACAAAGAACTTCCCAACCTTGATTGGAATATCCTCTAATATCCCCACTGGATATTTAACAGATCGATCCACAAGCTAAAGAGAGATGGTAGTCTGCTTCATATCTCCAATATCGAGCTTCTCAGCAATTCACTTTGGAATAAGATTAACACTGGCTCCCAAATCACATAGAGCTCGCTCAATACACATAGAACTAATATTGCAAGGAATAGAGAAACTATCCTTCAGTTTCGACGGCAGCTTGTTCTGTAGGATTGCACTACACTCCTCTGTCAAAGCCACTGTCTTGTAATCTTCTAGCTTCCTTTTCCTGGAAAGAATTTCCTTAAGAAACTTAGCATAAGTAGGCATTTGAGAAATTACTTCAGTAAATGGAACATTAATATGCAATTTCTTTAAATGTTCAAGAAATCTCCCCAATTGTTCGTCTTTTTTGCCCTGTTGAAGTCACTGAGGGAATGGAACTGGTGGTTCATAAGCTTTGACTTCAGGCCATATCTCCTTTGGTTACTCTCTTTTCTGCTTTGCTAGCTTCCACTTGGGAATCCACTTCTTTTGCTCTTGCTTCTTTTCCTCTGATCCCTTTTCAGGTAACTGCTTCTCCACTTTCAGTTGCTCATCTTCTTCTTCTTGCTTTATGATGACGGCTTCATCTTCTTTAGGTTGATAGGGATCTTCTAACTGCTTTCCGCTTCTAAGTGCTATAGCCTTGACTTGCTCTCTCGCATTAACTGTAGGCTGTCCTGGTAGGTTTCCTAGTGTCCTCATAATTGCCTCTGCTTGCTGCGCAAGTTGCGTCTCAAGCATCTTCGAGTGAGTCTCCATATTCGCCATCCCATTGTTGAATCCTTGCATCATCTCCGTTTGCATACGTTGAGTCTCCATTACGGCTTTCATCATAGATGTAAGATCCGTGTCTTGATTCTTCGGAATTTGCATGCTTGAACTCTTCTGCCCATAATCGTTCCTTTGAAAACCGCCTTGCTGGTTCGGGATGCTCTCCCTCCATGAGAAATTAGGATGATTCCTCCATTCCGGATTGTATGTGTTTGTGTAGGGGCCTCGTTGTTGTTGGCGTTGATGATTGTAGTTCATCTGCTCAATGGTCAACTCGTCTCCGGTCCGATAATTCATTGAATTGTGTCCAGCACTTGCACATTTATCACATATTAAACTCGGTATAACAGCAACAACACATGATTTTACCTGCTGACTCAAAGAATCTAGCTTCGAATTAAGCATTGTCACTGTCTCCACTTCCAGAATTCCAGCTACTCGCTTTTTGTTTGATCGTGAAGAGCTCTGGTAACTGTTACTCGCCATCGTCTCCAATTTCTGATACGCCACATCTGGTGCTTGTGCCATGAATGCCCCTCTTGAAGCTACGTCCAAACTCATGCGCAAAGGCTCATTTAAACCATTAAAGAAAGATTGAACTACAAGCCATTCGGGTAATCCATGTTGTGGGCATCCTTGAATAAGATCCTTGTAATGTTCCCATGCTTCACAGAAACTTTCTCCATCGAATTGAGTGAATGATGTAATCTTGCGCCGGATACGTGCTGCTTTATCAGGTGCATAATATTTTGCAAGAAAAGCCTTTGAAAGCTCGTCCCACATCTTGTATGTTCCAGCTGTTCCTGATTTCAACCACTTCTTAGCCTTGCCTTGCAAAGAGAACGGGAATAATCGAAGTCGAATTGCATCATCAGTCGCCCCATTGATCTTGATCAAATCACAAATCTCCGTAAACGTCTATAGATGTTGATTCGGGTCCTCATTATCCAAGCCTCCAAATTGTTCCTGTTGCACCATGTGAATGAGTGCTATCTTCAGTTCAAAATTGTTGGCATTGATCGCTGGCCTTGCAATGCTCGACTACACTGTATCCAAACTCGGTGTTGCATAGTCACATAATGTCTTGTTTCCTTCTACTGCCATGATGAGTGTTTTGAAATTATCTGCTACAACTTCTGCTTCCTCTTCTATTTCAGTGTCTTGAAGAAACTCCACAAGCTCCACGACTTGCTTCTGCTTTCGCTTGTTCGCACGTAGTTGCTTGTGTAAGGTTCTCTCGATCTCCGGATTGATCTCAGGAATTGGACTCGATGAAACACCGCGTCTCGTCTTGGGCATCAACTAAATTCGACAACACTATATAAAAAAAGAAAAACAAAAATCGATTAAATGAAATAAAAAGAAACTAATACGAAAAATAAAAACCTAAAGTAATCTAGCCGCAATCTCAATAGTATTAAAACTGATTGTTCCCCGGCAACGGCCCCAGAAAAGCTTGATGCGTTTTATTTATGCGTGACTTTTTCAAATTTATAATTCTTTATCAATTCACAACACGACACACAAATAACTTACGAGTAAACGCAACGATTGTTAACTGCAAGCGCACAGTGTACTTTGTAGTGTAGTAGTCTAATCAAGGTCGATCCACAGAACAAAGGAAATAAGTACTATCTAATGTCACAGTTTATGATTATCTAGGCAAATAAAATAAAAGATGGTGTAGGGTGATGTCGACTAGGCTGGAAGGAAAAGAGATAAATCGCAAACTTAATCTACAGTGAAGTTTTATCAATATCTAAGCAATCTAGGAAATCGGGGTTCACACAATTACTATCTAGGTTTATTATGCATGGATGTCGATTTCAATGTTGATGTATGACTGTGGGCAATTGTTTCTAATGTCTTAATCCTCAGCTCTCGCATGTTGAATCAAATATTTAGCAAAGATTACTACCTAACTCTCGCATAGCCTAGTATCAATACTAAACTCATTAAGCACAAAACAATCAGTCAAGCCCTAAGAAACTATCAGCTCTCGCATATTTTACCATCAATCAATCTATGTTCTTCTAGGTATCATCATATAAATCACGCAGCTCTTGCATATTGCAATCAATAAGAATCAATCCAAAGTAGATAATAAATTCGGCACACATAGATTGAACAATCAACACAATCAATTGAATAAACATCAATCCATATATAATAAAATCATAGAAGTAATTGGCTACATCCCTAATCTTAGATTAAAGAATTAGTTCCTCATAATAAAATAGCAAACCATCAAAATCTCACAAGAATTCATCAAGTAAACAATTTAACAGAAAGAAAATCAAAAAGAGGAAGGAGTAGTGAAGTCGGGTAGCCGGTTTGTGTTGGTGATGATGGCGTCGACTTGTGCTCTCCTGGTGTCGATTTCTGCTGCAATTGGACTGGTGATTCTGTGACTTAAGACCTTCAAATCTTGCTGGAAAAACGTCGAATTGTTGTGGGGAATAACCTTTGAAATTGGACGAGGAATTCGGTACCACTTAGAGGATCCAAAAGAGTGAAAACCCTAACCCTACTAGTGTGTGTGACCTAATAACTAACCAATTCGGCAGAGCTTCGCCCTTTGATTTCTGCCTCCTGAATATGTCGACCTAGGGATCCTTTTATACTATCTTTAGCTACTGGAAGTCGGTGGGGCTCTCATACTTTCTTGACTTGCACTCCAAGTTGGACTTTTGCCTGTTTTATGACCCGAAACTTGCATGCTACTTAACTACTAGAAGACGTCCGAACTGGGTGTTGGGCTCTTCTTCAAACTTCTAGGTTATTATCTCGGATTTCTTTTCATAAAAAGAACTCTTCAATTGGACTTCTATAACTCAAGATACCGCTGAAACACTGGGCCTGAGGCGGCACAAAAAATCTGCATCCTGGGCTGGATTAAAACAATTACTGCTCCTTGTAGACACGTCCAAAAATTATGAAATTTAATCCATAGAATGCTTTGGAAATCTAGTTTCGTTTCCAATTAGTTTCACTTAATTTTGATGCCTAGAACTCCCGAAATCTTTAAAATAGTCAGCTATGCTCACTGTAGAAAGTTTCCTAAATTGGCCCTGGTTTTCAAACTTGGCTAAAAATCTTCCATTCATCAATAAAAACGATAAATTTCTGATAAAAACACATAATCAGTAAAATTAAAGTACTAATAGACACAATTCATGAAAATACACAATAATATAAAGATTGTACACATAATTGACCAAGAAAATATAGTAAAAGCCATTCAAAACCATCATAAAAACACTAACATTTAGATGTTATCACAATTTAGCGACTGGATCCCAATGTTTCAGCTACTCTCAATGTAACTAGTGACTCCATCAATCGGTTTAGATTTGTGTTCTAGGATGTAGTATGATTCTCCAGATGTTGCTTCTGTCCTTCCTCCCTTTATTTTATTTTATTTTTATTTTTTACTTTTTTCTTCTTTCTTTTTTCATATTTCCCTTTTCTTTTGCAAGGGAGGAGGGAATACAAACATCTGGTGGCGTTCTAAATTTTGTACAGGCTGAGTATGGGCAATCTCATTTTCTAAACTTGATTAAATCTTGCTCATAGGCTCATCGACAGGGTGAGGCTGTTTGGAAAAATTTTGTGCGTTTAGACACAGATGACCCTTGCTCTGGCTGCAAATGGTTAAGGTGGGATACGCAGTGTAAATGAATGACTTGGGGCCAAAGATGGCCTAGATTGTTTCCATGCTTGTAGACTTAGCTCAAAATTTTGTCGTGACAGAGGTAAGAGCCTGTTCTAAGGTAGACAGGCTGAGCCTGTTTCGTTTAGAAAAATCTTTTAACAGGTTCCTTCTCATCTAACAGATTTCATGGAATGCAGTTGCTTGATTATTCATGCTCTGCTTGATTTGAAAAAATAAGACAAGTCTGGAGATTAGAATCTTAGCATAGTTTAATGGAAAAAGAGAAGGTGCATAAATGTAAGCACAGGCTCACACTGGAAGAAACATGATGAAAATAGATAAAAATTCAAATTGAATTAAGTAATCATCCACAAATACATAAAGTTATAAAATTGCACCCTAAAATACCCCAAACTGAAAATTTGTAGTGTCCTCACTACCAAAACTAATCAAAAAGAGGGTGCAATGCCAAAATAAAGACACAAAATAAACAACATAACTGAAAATCAAAAGGTAACAGTGCAAGTCTAAGATGTATAAAGACAAAAGTACCCCAAACTGAAATTGATGTTGTGTGGTGTGGGGTTAGTCATCCTAAACTAGTCCTATGGTGCTAGGGGCGATGCGACGGAGTCATTTTCTGGGCTGCTTTCACGCTGGTGGCTCTACATCCAGGGGTGCTCTTTTGAGTGCCGTCGCCATGTTGAGGAGGTTTGTGAGGGTTTTTCGCAGCTTTACGTGCAGGCCCGTGTACTGGTTGTGAAAGTCTCTCATTGCACGAGTCTGTGATTCCGCATTCCTTCTCAATTCGACAATCCCCCTAGAGAGGCATGTGCGCATATCGCCCATAGATGCTGTCAATCGTATTTCCTGATCGGTAATGCTTTCTTGAATGCGCTGTTGTCTGCCTTCCTGCAGAGCGAGGGCCTCTTGCAGGCGCTGCTGGTTCTGTAGGATAGGAATAAATTGCTGTTCGAACCAATCTTGCATCTGCTCGAGGAGGTCGATGATCTAGTCTCTTGTCACAGCTGTGCCTGTCCCCAGGCCTGTGGCTGTGGTGGAACTGCAGGCTGACCCTACGGCTGGTCCTGTGCTGCGACGTTCTGCGGGTGTGCTTCTCCAGCGGCATCAGCCTGTTCCTCAAGTTGTGGTGGGGGCAAATTGTGCCTCCCAAGGATGTTGGTGTCGATCCAGGTAGTGCCTTCCACCTGGTTGAACTGGCCTAAGAACAGCCCATAGTGTCGGGCCAGTGCGGTGATGATTCCTGCTCCAGGGAGGTACTGCGCAAGGAGCTGCAGATGGAATCGCCGAAAGATGAAGGAGTCAGTGTGTATGGGTTGCTGGCATACCATGCACCAGAGGATGAACAATTCCTCTGTCTGGACGGTTAGGCGGCTTCTATTCCTATCGTAGATGTTGTGGGATAGGAAGTGCTGGATGATCCTTAGGCTGCGGTTGTGAAATTATGTAAAGCTGCTCGCTGAAGAATTGTACCCTGGGGAGTTGGAGATTTCATTCCAGAAGGCTTCAGCGTTGTAGTTGGCTGGCCCAACCTGAAGTGTGCGACACCCTGCTCATACCTGTAGGAACTCTAGAATTCGCGGGCTAGGTCCTCGTATATGGCTTCTCCGAGGATAATGAATCGAACCCACCCAACAGCCTGAAGGTGGCGTCGTACGGCGTCTCGGTTTCCCAGTTGTTGTAGCGCCACCATATCTATCCAACGACTCACAAGCACTATCTGATTCTGTGCTGTGATCCAAGCCCGTCTGTGTTCAGCGTTGGCAGGGCGAAAGTGAAAGTGGCCCGGAACGACTTGCTCTCTTTCTTCCTCTTCTTCATTGTTTCGTAGTTGCGGGTTTGGGGTTGTTGAGGGCCGATAGTGAGAGGATTTCGATCACACGTCCGGGTTTGCAGGGGGGTCTTCCAACCCTGTTGGATTGGAAGAGGAGGAATGTTTCATTTTGGAGGTGGCAGATTGGGTTCGTGGACGTTTTGTAGGCCGGAAGGGAGTGGTTAATGGGATTGTGGAGGGTTCTGGTTCGGGGTCGACAGTCATGTCGATTATGTTTGGGGGAGGAGTGGTTGTTCTTTTTCTCGGTCGGCGAAGGAGTTGGTTGAGGGTGGGTGAAGGTGGTCCTTATTGTGTGAGGTTCGTTGGTTGAGGTCTGGGATTTTAAGAGGTGGTGATGATGGTGGTTGGTTTTCTGGTGCGGGAAGAGCGAGAAGGGTGGGGGTTGGTGTTGGTGTGGCGGTGGATGGGGGTATAGGTGGGCGAATTGTGACATCAGAAAATGGATGGGGGGTTTTCAGCATGGATGACTGGTTGTGGGTTGTATGAAAGGTTGCGGTGGATGAATTCAGAAAGTGGTTGGTTGAGGAAGTAAGTGCGGCGGGATGGGTTTTGGTTATTAGGGGAGGAGGCTGGTGGTGAGTTGGGGTTTGAGCTTTCCTTGCCTGCCATGATGTTGAAAGGAGGAATGGTTTAGGTCTAGAGGGTTGTTGGAATTTTTAGGGGAGGCTTGCGAGAGGTTTAAGATGAAGTGTAGGGTCTGATGTGGTTGTGTTTAAATTGGCGGTGGGTTTCGTTTCAGAAATAGTCGAAGAGGTGGGAAGATGAAGAGGGTCGCCAGCTTGGAAGGGGTGTGTCAGTTGGTGTAATCATTTCCCACCCAAATTTTGTTTAAGTGTACCTCCCTTTTTCAGATTGTTGGTGCCACATGAGTGATGTGCACATATTTCACATAGTATTAAAGGCATGAAAACTTCTTTATTATTATTATTTTGAATAAAAATCATGCATTTACTTATCTTTCTTTGTTTTATTGTTGAATAAATTGCTTGAACTAACAAATATGTTTTCAGGTGTAAAATCGTCCCACTTCGCTACCGAAAACGATCAATTTCGGCCAAAACTGGAAAC
>JAKUCV010003281.1:29472-56909 GCA_028386065.3 Turnera subulata | reverse complement strand
GGCTGTAAACGGTTTGTTAAGCACCCGGAAGCTTAACGGTAGATAGTGAACTCTTCAAGTGTATCTTGAAGGACTGCATTAGCCACAATTTAGTTGTGTGTGAACCAGTATAAAAATCTCTTGTGTCCTTCTATTTTTCAATTCCGCACTTCATTTCCTGCAAAGTTTTTAATTTTCGGTTATAAGCTATTCACCCCCCCTCTAGCTTAAGTCTATTGTTTCTAACAAACACCTCTTCCATTGGAGTGACAAAGAACCGCGATGAGTAGAGCTCGTCGACGAAGACCAGTCGGGGCATCCTGTCGAGCTCGTTCGGTAGTTCTTCAGCACGTTCGTTGACCATGCTGTAGGCCAGTCGGTTCCTTCTGCCAAGGTTGGCATCTTCGACGAAGAAAACTGATGATGGGGCAGGCATTGTGTTGGGCGTGTAGGTGTTTCATTTTTCTAGAGTTTTGAGGTTTCTTTGTCTGGGCGTGTGGTTGCCTTAAAAAGCTTTTGATGACTTACTCCTCACCCTACCGTCTTTTATAACCTTAGGAGGAGCGTGTTATTTGCTTTCGAATTTCAAGTTTTTGCTTTTTGAAATTTTACCGTTACTTCATTTATTGCTTCGATACTTTATGTGTTGGTTGTTCGGGCAACAAATGCCAGGGGTTATCAGTCCTTTCCTATCTTACGATCCTCAATTTCCCCGGGCTACTTCATTTTAGTCTCCTTAAGACTTGCTCCTATATCCTTTGCCACATGCACTCGTGACCGTTGTGGCTAGACCGTGGGGACCACACCTCGAGTAGAGTGCGTGTGCGACAAGCTTACAACTGTTCGGACAGCGTGGAGAGATACGAGACTTGACCGACATTTTTGGCTCAAGCGGACTTTAGGGACAAGTGGGTAACGTTTCTTTCGAGGAAACAAGATGTTCCCGTGATCATCGCCTTGCGAGTTAACGGACGTCTTTTCCACGAGGGAAACCAACGTCACCGTTAGCTGTGTGCGTTACGTCTCTCGGGATCGAGGATGTTCACGATCGATCTAGGGCGCCGAATATGGAAACTTGCTCTGTTATAACCTCTTAATATTTTGACTTTATTAAACGAGTTGTAGTTCGTTTATAATTTCCTTATGATTGATTTCATACCTTTATTGCTGTTTTAAACCTGTATAACACGAGATTTTGTAACAGAGGAATTTTGATTTAAGAAGAAAGCTTATTTTATTGATTTCATAACATTTTACAACAAAGGAGAAGCACTCTACAGAGTTACATGATTTTTCAGATCTTTTACAAGCTCTTGAATGTTCGCGATCTGAGAAGAGAGTCCCATACAGGCCAGTTCAATCTGCATCACCGCTGAGCTGACCTTCTTCAGTGAAGTGTCCAGCTCCTTCATCGTCTGCAGTGGAGTGCTGCTTTCAACTTTTGCCTTGCCCTTCTTATCCTCAGTTTTCTTGTTGACACGCTTCTTTCGCCGTCTTGGGGGAACCACCATATGCTCCTTCAGGCCGATGATGTTGGTTTTGAACCGCTTCTTAGGAGGTTCCTCATCGGAGCTTGTCGGGAAAGCCCTACCACCGATGTAACTGTTATCCTCTGAGTCAGAGGTAGTACGGGATCTTAGTGGTGAATCCATAGTTGTGAGTGAGTTCTCTGCTCGGATGTTCGGTTTATATAAGCGGAGGAAACGTCGCTTAAGGGTATAAGCGATATCTCGCGTTGAGTTCGGACACCTGGTGGAGAATACCAAAAACTTATCGTGGTAGGACCTACGGACTTGATGATTGAATTTCGAGGACGAAATTCTTATTAAGGTGGGTAGAACTGTAACGCCCCGGTTTTTCGTTTATTGATTTATAAAAAAATTTCGGAAATGGAAATAAACTTAATTTATTTTCCATTGGACTTATTAATTTTTAACGGTAATGTGTCGTTTCCGAGCTTTGTTGGACCTAAAACGCGTTTCGGGACGAAACACGACTTTTATCGTAGTTTTAGCCCAAACTACGTCGTTTTGAGTGTGTGGAAAAAAAATATATATACATATGGTGAAGAGTCAACCTGGGCGGGTTGACCAAGCCGGGCCAAACGACACGTCGTTCGGCCGGCTAGGTCAGGCCCAGGCGCCTCTTCTTCCTTCTCCCTCGTCTCTTCTTTTCTTCTTTACATTTCTTTTTCCCGTTTCTTCTCCACCCAGCCGTCACCCCCAACGGCTTTGTCTCCCACGTTCTGCCTTCAATCATGCCATCAACGGCATGATCCCCACCACCTCATCCTTGTTCCTTTCCAAGTTCTTCTTATCCCTCTTAATCTCTTTTCCATTTCGTACCGAACCACCTCCCCTGCCTCTTCCTCTCGCCGACACCCACACTACTCTCTTCTCCCTCTCCCGTCGACGAACACCTTCCCTCCCTCTCAAAAAAAAGAAACCGTCGTCGCCACCTCTCCATCCTTCTCTCTCTTGAGCCACCGCCATCGCGGGTTGGACGGCAAGGATCCGAGGTCGGCTCGGCCGGTGACAATCGAGAGAAAACGGGTGCGAGCTTGGGTCCTGTCTCGCGTGCGGCTGCAACCCCAGCAAGGTAAGCCGCTAGTTCCTTCCCCCTCTTGATTCTCTTCTCTTCGTCCTTCTCGATTTAGAATCTTTTGTGTTGATTTGGTTTCAGCGCATGTGTGGTTCTGTATTCTGGGTTTGACGAAGTGGGTGTGTGGTGTTGGTTCCGGCAGTAGGTCGCCGGGCTGCTGATGAGTGCGTGGTTGTGTATGGCGGTCGGCAGTAGCCCTGTAGGAACGTTGGTGGCGAGTTCCTTCTGGGCAGAGAGGTTGCAGGCTCGGATTTTGGGTGTGTTGGACACCGGGCACTCAAATTCCGGGTAAACTTCATCCTGTGATTCTCTTTGGTTATTTCGTTTTATGATTTAAGGGGTATTGTGTGGAGTAATTGGTTTCTGTGAGGTGAAAACGGGTTAGATGTTTTGTTGCTGGCAGTTGGTTGTTGGTACATTCTTGGGCTCCGGCGAAATTCCGGCGAGGTGACCGGAATCCGGCGAGCGCGCACTATTCCGGCGAGGGCTCGGGAATTTTCCGGCGAAGGCTCGGGTTCTGTCCAACGAACTGTACTTTCCCTTTTACGACTTTTAAAAGGTATTATTCTTGTTTTGTCTCGGTTATGCCATGCATTTAAGTTTTGGAATTTATTTACCGAAATACATTTATATTTATATATTTAGTGAATTGCGGTTTACCGAGAGTGGAGAGTTAGAGTGTGTGGCCGGAAGAACTTACCGAGACGTAGAGAATTTAGGCCGATTAACCATGGGCTCGGGATGGCTTTAGGACGGTTTTTAGGAAAACCGAGCCCAGGCCCAATAATCTCAATTTGAAGCTTAGAATGTTTTAAATGGACTTAAAGTTATGGACTTAGGACCTAATCACGGATAATTCAATTCACGGACATTAAGAACGGGCTTGAAGCCCAATTTCATAATCTGTAAATATGGACTTAAGGAAGTGGGCCTCGGCCCGGAATTTGTGATTAAGGATTTAGTGGGCTTTAGGCCCGAGAATTGTTAATGGACTTAAATCGATGAACCTTAGATCCCTAATCGTTGGAGTTATGGAAGAAAAATATCCTTTCGGGCTTAGACCCAGAAATCTTATAATCGGATAGTTAGGGTCGGTAGTTACTCGATTAGAGCATACCATTAGTATACATACCCGTTTTTACTTCTAAAATGGGTTTAGTGATTATATTATGCACCGGTATTCAGGCACGGGAGATACCTCGAGAGCTGTAGACTCGGATCGGGAAGAAGTCATAATCTGCATTTTGAGGTGACATTACAAGTCTTTATATATATGTTTTGTGAATGCATGTTGGTGTGGTTTGTTTGTTTACTTGCCTTGTTTGCTACATGCGATGATTGGAATTGTATACCTGATTGTTCTCACATGCCTAATTTCTATATGAAAAACTGCTTTGGTGATGGTATGTGGTTATGGGCCGCAGGCCCGGATGAAACAGGGACACATACAATTCACACTTCCCTGAAAGACATAATGTATCTCAACGGAAATGTAAAAACGTAATTAAGAATAAAATACTAAATTCTACTGTGTATCGGTTGGTAGCCCCGAGGGAGGGTTGGGTACCCTCGGGTCACTTTATGCTGTTTAGCATGGTATCCAGGGGATGTAGGTGCACCCCTGGAAGACTTGCACCGGTTAGGTGTGTTTGAGTGCACCCTCAGGTAGCTAGCGGCCACTCGAGATTTTTCAGTGGTTTTTTGGCCTCAGAATCTACCCCTTCTGAGGTTCGAAATTTGGGTTTCACACCCTGATCTGATCAGATGTGCTACCGAGACTTGACTCACAGTAGAGGGCCCATAATGATAATAATAATAATTATAACAATTAAAATATCGCATTGAGAACAATAATACAATAAGATGTTTATGTGTTGGTGTGAGATTCTGATTTGCTTGTATGCTGTACTTGTGCTCGTGAGCTTCTCACCCTACGAGCATGACTTCACTTTCATGTATACTCAGACTTTTAATGTTCACTGAGTAGGCGACTCACATAATCGCCACCGTTGTTTTTCAGACTTTAGTTAGCGTGCTGTCTCACTTATACTATCGACTCAGAGTTCAGACGCAGACACTTCAGCAGGTAGTTGTGCATCATTTCTTGGTTGGATCCGTAGGGCCATATGCATGTCATTTTCTACCTTGATTTTTATTATTACTTTCACCTTCCGCTGCATGAGTAATGATTCGAGATGTCATAAATGTTTTACATTTATATCGGCGGTTTGCCGGAGTTTAATTTTGTGATATTATCTCGGCGTGATGCCGTGGTGGCTTACGACTGGATAAGCCGGTTGATCTCATTTATTTTTATGACATCTCGTTGTTAATGAATTTTTATGGAAAATGTTTGTATGCTGAGGCATCGGTATTCGTATCCCGGGTTTCAAGAGTATTTTGGTAACTCTTTTTCATTTAAATATTTTATTTTATTAAATTGGGGTACGGGCCTCCACAGATGAGTTGGTGAAGGTGCTCTCCTTGAGGGGGATAAAAAGCATCATGTCCCGAGTTCGAATCCCTAGTGCTGCAGCACGGTAAAGGATTAAACCCAAGAGGCGTGGGCTGAGGAATGTGATGTAACAATACCTGAATATGGTGGGTCCCTCTGGGGGAGGGCCTTCACACTTAGAATGAATTATAAGTTTAATTAGTGAAATATGGATGCCCACAGGAGTTTAGCCCATTATGAACACATTTCCTACAACCCATTTTGGCTATAATTTTCGTGAAAAATCAGAATCAAAATTACCTTTTTATGTGAAATGTGAGAATATGGTAAAAAGGTGTTGAAATTTAGTAGAGTTGGGTGTAATAATGATAATTGGAGTGATCTGGAGAAGTAATAATTAAGAAAGGAGTATATTCTGGTCTGACAATCTATGATTCACTCGGAAAAATTAATCAGACAAGAATTAATGAGAATAGGGAGCCAGAAAAGGAAAAACCACGTATTGTACCCCGGATCGGGCGATCATGTGGCAGAAGTCCGCCGCTGCTAGCGGTCATGTCAACAAGACCATCTAGCAGTAGAGATCATGCAGCTTGATACGCGGAAAATCTTAAATTTTCAGCCATTATGTCAATCCTACGCATCTATGGTCGGATTTTCAGTAAGGATCTCGACCATTATGAGGTCCTCGACCTCTGTACTCCTAGTACTCTATAAATAGAGCCTCCATACACACTTCCAAAGAGTCCAGAAATTCTCTACACACACACACACACATCTTTAAAAGCTTAGAAAGCTTGGAGAAACTCTACTTCTCTAAGCCTTCAAACACCTTTCTTACTGTTATTCTGGCAATTTTTCGTAGAGTCAAGCATCAAGAAACATCAAAAAAGGAGATTGAAGGTAGATCAAAGTGAAGCTAAGAGGAGGAAAACTTGTGGGTGTGGATTATAACCCAACAAAACAAGGAGCTAAGAGAGGTCTGCAAGAGGTAAGCCTTGATCCCTTTTATTTCTGTTGATTTGACGTGCTGAGATGCATGCTGTGATGATGATGATGTGATTATGGTGATGCCATATTCAGAACTACGTGAGCTTTGAACCCGGTTTCCAGGGTATGTAGGTGGTCTCTAGTGGTGGTTCAAACCCTAGGGATATAAATATTGACATGTGAGTCGATGATGATTTTTTGGTGTTGTTTCCATAGTTTCCATGTATATTTGGTCGGTCTATTTTATTTTAGGGAATCCACATTTACATAGATTGAACATTGCATCACATATTTTTCAAACAAAAAGAAAAATCGAGCTAAGGCGTATCATCTTTGTCCAAATCCCCGTCCTCTTGGTTTTGAGCCTTCTTAAAAAAACAAAAGAAAAGTTGTTTTCGAAAAGAATATTTTGCGAATGTATTTCATCCCATTTTCCTACCACCCAAGTATTTCAAGATAAAACAAAGCTTAAGTCTAGGATTCTTGATGAATATGAATCTTATTTCATGAGAGTCGTATCTAGAGGACAACATGAGTGGAAAGGAGGTGCAAACCGAGAGAGCAGATTTGATAAAGGAGTTGATGACCGAATTGGACGATGCTGATTTGAGACCGCTCATTGACAATGTGAGAGCAAGGAATGCTATGTCTATTGAAGGGAACGAGGGGCAATCCTCAAAGCAAGGGGCAGAAAAAGCTAAAGGGAAGGATCTAATGGTTGCTAATGAAGACAGGTTCAAGAAGCTCGAGGACATGGTGAAAAGTGTGAAGAGGAAAGAAGATGACTAGAATTTGAATCGATTGTCATTATTCCTCGAAGCCCATCTACCCGAGAAGTTCAAGATGCGTGACATGGAAAAGTTTAGCAGGACTGAATGCCCCCACAACCCATCTGAAGATTTATGTTAGGATGCTACAACATTTGGGAATAGGCCCCGAGCTAATGGCCCAGTTGTTTCAGAGGACCTTGTCTAGAGCTGCTTTGAAATGGTTCATGACCTTGGATGAGAACTGTATTAGCCGGTGGGAGGATATTTGCAAGGATTTCATGAAACAGTATAGCTACAACACCGAGGTAGACGTGACTATGAGGGATTTTGAGACGACCAAGAAAGGGCTGCAAGAGACCTTCTCCTCTTTCATTGTATGCTGGTGTGACAAAGCAACACTCATGGTTAATCGACCATCCGAAGAAAACCAAGTAGAAATGGTGATCAACAATTTACAACAACTTTCCTATGATCGCATGGTGGACAACTATTATGCCAACTTCAAAGCTCTTATTGGGGCGGGAATTCAATTGGAAGATGCCATAACATCCGGAAGGGTCAAGATTGTGCTATTCATGCTCCACCTCAAGGGTATAATGATAAAAAGATGATTGAAGTCATCAATATAGATACGCAAGCACCTTCTCGGGTCATCACACTAAAGAGAGAGTTCACTTCATTGCCCATGCCCATTGTAGAGGTGTTCAAGAAGTGCATGAAGGATGGATCGTTGAAGCGTCAAGAGCCGAAACCATATTTAAACCCCACGGCCGATTAAAGCAAATACTGTGAGTATCATTAGACTCAAGGATATACAATGGACAACTGCGGAAGCTTGCGCCTTGCCATTCAAAGCTTGATCGACAAGGGGTCATTGACCCGACCTGGGAACCTTTCAAACGACTATGAAGACCTGATTATATGGATGTAAATCCAAGTCTACCTAACCTACATTCAGCCAACCTGATCCCCAAGCCAATTTCCAAACACTCACTTGTGCCGACCTTCAAACACATACCCAAGTTGACCTTTGAACACTTGCTCAACTTGATCTTCATGTTGAACCCATTATATCCATCTTGAATACTTGTCTAGAATAGTTGCTTCCAGAAAAATGATGAATCTGAGTTCCTAAAGAGCTCTATCAAATGCACATGTTCAAAAAGGGTCACTGCCCTCGGAAAAAAAAAGAAAGAAAAAAAAGAAAAAAAGAAAAAAAGAGTCAAAAAAAGGAGAAAGATAAAGAAAAGAAGAAGAAATAGAGAAAGAAAACGAGGAAAAGGAAGTGACCCTTAGTGCCTAAATGCCGATTCATCACACGTTTTTGAAACCAGGAAGAAAAGAAGAAGTTATGATGAAGAAGAAAACTGTTTCCCCCCACGAACCTATCACATTTGAACCTCCCACAAAACACCGTCTTGACAAACACCTCAAGCCAAACTGCCACATCCATAAATATGTAGGTAACCCGGCAATGAGCCCTGTCTAATCGGTTCTTAAGTTGATACAATAGACAAGATTGGAGTTTGTTCTTACATCTCAAGATTAAATATGCCACAAGGGTATTAAAAATGCTATTTTTTCGGACTCTGCCTCTTAATATTTCATTACTCTCCTCAAAAGACTCACACCATGACAAGTATTGGTCCACTCCTTAGTTCTGATTAATGGTTGGCTTGCTTGCTCACCCGAATCCCAACGATATTTTTGCCATTCATCGGCATGGCTCATTTCTCTCTTGCATTTAAATAAGCATTGGTTTCGACGATCGTGGATATTTTCTATTTGTCTCTCGAGCACAGCTTTTATTCCCCAAGATTGTTATACGTCTCACGCCAGCTCTAGTTATCCACTCGTCTACCACTCAATGGTCCCTCGAGCATATCTTCTAGCTTCCTCAAGCTTACCATGATCATATCCTTCCAAAGGCTCGTGGCTGCTACACCCTTTGAAAAAAAGCAAATATAAAAGAAAAGGAATTGAAAAAAGAAAGCAGAGAAAAGGAAAGTTTGCTAGGTTGAAAACCTGAAAGGGCAGGCTAGGCAAAATTTAGGACATGCCTGCTAGATTGAAAACTCGAAAGGGCGTTCTAGGCAAAAAATAAGTCAAAGATGGAAGACATGAGAGTAGCCACTGGCCATAAAGGAAGTGCTCGAACCTCATCCGCTCTCACAAAGTCTCCGCGCCTCCGGCCCCATTGCTTCGTAGGACGATCCTTCATGCACCTAGGACTTTTTAATCGATCACTCATGGGGTCCTTGTTGAAAAGAAATTTTTCAAGTCATTGAGAATTCTTCACACGTAGCTTTCGTATTTTTAGTGGAATAACTCGCCTTTCCTGTGTTGCTTAACATATCTTGGCTTGATTATTTTTAATCTCATGACATTCATGCATTATATTAGGGGAACTTGCATCCAAACATACAAACAAAAACTAGGGGCACCCCCATGCATTAAAAAGAAAAATACATTTTAGATACATGCTCATGCATCATTTAGACATAGAACATGGACTCTTTTTTGCAAGGTAGAATTGATTGAAGGCGAATGATCAGTCAGAGTGACAACATCAGAAATTCGCCATCCTGTGTAGACTTCATGTCCTAGAGTTGTTAGCCAGAGGGGCACGGTATGTCCAAATCAATCAATAAACAAGATTTAAGAGCCGAAGGGGTCATGGCATGCCCGACTCTTTTAGATGACCTTGATTGTAGACTAACGGGCATGCCATGCCCACACCCGAGAGGTAGACACCTGGACAACCTGTAGACTCTATGGGCGTGGTACCCCAACCATATTGACTGTAGACCAATGGGCATGCTGTGTGTGAACACCCAAATTTGACCCACGAATATTTTATTAACTTAGGTTCTAGATGTGTCCAAACCACAAGATTAATGAGATGATTTAGTCTTTGGCTAGAATATATTTAGAATTTATTTTAATGAATGTGCATATTTTATAAATTGAACCTTGTTACGTATTGGAGTCCAAGGGTTATTGAGATGATTTAATCTTAGGATGAAAATATGTGCTAAGAATTGATTTAAAAGAATATGTTTTGTTTTGTTTACTTGGGCTTTTTGGATAATTTTTAACCCAATAATATTGAGATGATTTACTTTTAGGTTAAAATTTGATTTAGAGGCTTAGGTTAATAAAGCTTGAATCCTCCAGAGTTTATTGGCCCAAAAACACATTTCTTGCAGCTCAAATTTAGCTCTGATTTTTCGTGCAAAATCATAATTAAATTTATTTTTCTTATAGAAAGTATGTTTTTGGTAAAAGAGAGTTGTTTTGGAGCTAATTAGAGATAAATAGGGTGTTTTAATGTTAATTGGAGTGATTAATAGGAGTGACCAACAAGAATGGAGTGATTCTTGATCTGACAACTTTAATTCCACGCTTAAAATCAATCAGACCTAGAATTAATGGTGATTGGGATCCAAAAGGAAAGAGAACCAGTGCTTGGCGGTCATCTAATGGCTTGGCGGTCATCCAAAAGTGCTTGGCGGTCATCCAAAATTGCCTGGCGGTCATCCAGACATGACCCCCATGCGTGGCTGCCATGCCGACATGGCCGCCCGGCACCTACCGATCATGTTACGCGATTTTCGTCTGTTAATTCGATACCACATGATTTTTGGTCGGATTTTTAGCAAGAATCCCACTCATTATGAGGTCTATGAACCATGTACTCCTTGAACTCTAAAAATAGGGCTTCCCATTCACATCCAAAAGGGATAATCATCTAGACCCACACACACCCATAAGCTTAGAAAGGCTTGTAGAAACTCTATTTCTCTAAACCCCAAAAAAAACTCTCTTTATTGTTATTCTGGAAGAATCCCATGGATTTTTGCATCATAGGGCATCAAGGTTGAAGTGTAGCAGCTGATCAAAGAGGAGGAAAGCAATCAAAGGCCATCAGGAAGCCAAGAACTTGAAGAACCCGAGTGGAGGTTCCTGATGCGTGCAGTCTCCAAAAATAATTATATCTCGAGTTTTAGAAGTTGGACTGCTACAATCTTGGACCATCTGGAAAGCTAAGAAGGAGATCTACAACTTTGATGTTGACCCCAGAAGCTGAATTGGCCATTTTCATTGTCTCAAATCCAGTCAAATATGACCCATAGATTCTGTCCAACAACCAAGGTAAGTACTCTAATCCCTTTTTGATTGTGAATCTCATTGATTGCTGATGATTTGATAATTTGATGTTGCTGAGATGTTTACTGCTGATACGATGATGTGATTTGTGTTGATGAACCATTAGAACTACGTGGCTTTGACCCCGGTCACTCGGGTACGTAGGTAGTCTCTTGTTGCCAATGAGATGCAAGCCAAATCTTCTTCTTCTCCCCTTCTCTTTATTTTCCACACATGCACACTCGCACCAGGCACACTTGTATTTTACAATTGCACATAGTCTCGACCCAACACGGATGGGTGCCTAACACCTTCCCATCTGTGACAAACCCCCGATCCCATGACTTTGGTTCGCCATGACCATGTAGCCTAAAGGAGTCACATGAAGGTTTTTTCCAAGTTTTGTCCTTAACAAAATTTGGGTGGCGACTCCAATGTCATGGGTTGACCCGTGGAAGAAGATGAAAATGGATTAGATGAATAGGCCCAAGTGATTTTGGGTTGGGTATGCACACTGTGCTCACATTTATAAGCTAGACTAGACTTCAAGCTATAGACAAAGGGCATGTCCTCAACTTTTGATCCTTCAAAGATGACATCAGACACAAGGGGCATGGCGTGCCCCGAGATTTAGCTACAATTCTTACTCTCTAAGGGCACCTCCCGCCCCGACAGCTTGGATGTAGAAACCGGTTAGGATGACAACCGACCTATAGACATAAATTTCAACCCTCGGGCACAATAGACGACGACTTAGGGACTATATCAACCAGAATAAGCTCTCTTGGTCCCATCTTCTAGCCGTTTAGACTATATCCTCAAGGATAGGATCTCTTGATGCCTTCTTTCAGTCATTTTGACTGTATCCTAAATGATAGGATCTCCTAGTCCCTTCTTCCAATCGGTTTGACTATATCCTCAAGGTTAGGATTTCTGGATCCCTTCCTCTAGTTTCTTTGATTGTATCTTCAAGGATAGGATCTCTGGATCCATTCTTCTAGTTGCTTTGAATGTATCCTCAAGGATAGGTTCTCTTGATCCCTTCTTTAGTCACTTTGACTATATCCCCAAGGGCTCGATCTGCCTCGATGACATAGATGTAGAAGTCAGAAACGGGCGTGAAACGCCCCATGAACATAGATTGTTGACCCTCTAGGGTACCATAGATGATGGGATGAAGTATCTTAATGACAGCTGATAGTGCACCTAAACCCTTTAGGGTACTATAGATTACAATCACTTAGGGATGAGGTATCCTGGCCCTAGCCGATAATGCAACAAACCCCTCTAGGGTCCCACAACTAATAGTGCAACAAACCCCTCTAGGGTACCACGGTCGATAGTACAACAAACCCCTCTTAGGGTAAGATGACAAAGAAGGTGCCATGAAAATAGGTTTAAGGGTAGGGTCGGATACACCCAATCATAACACCAAAATCAACACCATGAGAATAGGTTTAAGGGTAGGGTTGGATACACCCTATCATAATAAAAATAAACTCAATCCCGTGAGAATAGGTTTAAGTTTACGGTCAGATACACCCTCTCATAACACCGAAATCACCCATAGACGGCTTTACCCTTCCCAGTGGAGTACCTACCATGAGCAAATCCGGCGATGTGATGATTCCCCAATGATTTCCTTAGAGGAGTACCTACCAAAGAGGTAGGGGTAAGATGATCCCCTAATAAAATTCCTCGAGGATGAGATAATTCCTCTTTTTTTTTTCTCAGGGTGGAGATGATTCCCTAACCAGCTTTCCCTAGTAGAGAACCTGCCAGAAAAACCGGGGGATGAGATGATTCCCCAACAAGTTACCCAAGTGGAGAATGAGACATTCCAAACATCCCCAATGATGATATGATTCCCTAATAATCTTCCATATCAACTGAGGATGAGATGATTCCTCAATAGTTCCCCCACGGAGTGCGAAGCATTCTAATGACTAGTCAGGGATGAGATGATTCCCTATATGATTTTGTTTACGCTAATGAAGGATGAGACGATTCCCCCAGTAGATGTCCCCAATGGAGTGCGAAGCATTCCAAAACACTAATCCGGGCATGAGATGATTCCCAAGTCTTATATACTTGGAGCGCGAGGTGCTCCAACCCTTGACACATAGATAACATCATCATTGATAGTAGTAGACACCAAATTTGAGTGTTCTTTTTTTGAATTGATTCGACCTTAGGAATGAGGGGCATCTATGAACACCCAAATTTGGACAACTCATATTTTATTAATTTGGACTTTTTATGTGTTTTAACCCAAGGTTAATGAGATGATTTAATTTTAGGCATAGAATGTATTTAGAGTTTGATTTAATGAAATATAGAAATCTATAGGAGTGTGGCCCATAACAACACATTTCCTGCAACCCACTTTGGCTCTGATTTTTGTGAAAAATCAGAATCAAAACTACCTTTTGAGTGAAATGTGAGTTTATGGTAAAAAAGTGTAGAATTTATGTTTATTTAGGGTGCATTAATGTTAATTGGAGTGATCTAGAGGAGTAGCCATCGAGGAAGTAGTATATTCTAGTCTGGTAACCTTTCATTCACACTTAAGAATCAAGTCAGAGCGGAATTAATGAGAATTAGAGTCCAGAACAGGCAAGAACGCATAGCAGTTATAAGGGTCAGGTGGTCATCTCGCAAAGACCGCGACGCCCGACGGACATATAAGGGAAGACCACCAGTTCCGGCGGTCATGTCGACAAGACCACCTGGCCTGGCGGTCATCTATCCCTGGACGCTAAAAATCTCTAGAGTTTTGACCATTAATTGGATTCTACGAGTTTTTGGTCAGATTTTCAACAAAGATCCCGACCATTATGAGGTCCACGGCCTCTGTACTCCCAAAACTCTACAAATTTAGAGAGCTTACATGCTATAAGCTTAGAAAGCTTGGAGAAACTCTACTTCTCCAAGCTCTCAAACACATTTTAGTACTGTTATTCTGTCAAATTCCTGTGGAGTCAAGCATCAAGAAATGTCCAACAAGTGGAGATTAGAAATAGATCAAGGTGAAGCTAAGAGAAGGCAAACTTGTGGATGTGGAGAACAACCCATCCAAGCAAGGAGCTTGAGGAGGGCTATAAGAGGTAATCCTTAATCGTTTTATTTTCTGTTGCTGATGATTTATTAAGATGTATGCGGATATGTTGATGTGATTTATGTGATGCCATGATAAGAACTACGTGGGCTTTGAACCTGGTTTGTCGGGATACGTAGGTGGCCTCTAGTGGTGGAGGCTTAAGCCAAATTCTTTCCCCCTTCCTCCTTCTTTCTAGTTTCAGTGATTATTTTGTCGATGTGTTTTGTTTCCTCACCGCACATTTAAACAAGGAATACAATATAATTCAATTATTACACAAGATTTTGTCCCAACACGGGTAAGGTGTCTATCCCCTTCCTACCCATGATGAACCCTCGAATTCAGCAATCTTTGGTTCGTTATGGTCAGTCCCTCAAGATGTGCTGCCTAAGACAAAGATGATGCCTAAAGATTTTTGCCTGATATTTCTAATAAATAAAATCAGGATGGCGACTCCAAATTTGATTGTTGGAATAAAGAATAAGGTGAGGAGGCAAGAGCGGAACAAACTTGGCGCATGATTAACAATCTGGAAAGTTTATGGGCAAAAGTTCTGAAATGGGTCTAATTCCCTCGAGCATTCTTTTGGGAAGCGAATATTGGTGGGACGCCTTCTTGGGTGTGGGGCAACCTTCTAGAGGGACGAGATGTTATTAGAGATGGGGTTAAGTGGAATATTGTTTCTAGGAGGCAAGTTAGGATTTGGGATGATGGGTAGATACCTTCTTTGGGGAGCTACAATTTGTGCACGTGCTTCTTGAGGCTAATAGGAATAGTTGGAATGCTCATCTACTGAACCAGCTGTTCACCAACTAGCTGTTTACCGTGGAGGAAGCAAGAGTTGTCCAACTTATTCCTATTGGGGATCATTGGCTTATAGTTAGACTTGTTTGGCACTTTTGTAGGAAGAGAGATGTCATAATAAAGGAAGTGTATTTTGAGCTTAGTTGCACGTCAACAGATGATGAACTGGTGAGTTTTTAGGACCTTCAGGATCTATGACTATGGATTGAAAGTTGATTTGGCAGCTTAATACAATGGCAAAGGTGCAACACCTCATTTAAGGACCAGGTTGCAAGGCTCTTCCAACCCCGAAAAACTTGCATAAGAGACAAATTATTCAATCTCTTGAATGTCGGTTGTATGGTGCCCTAGTGGAATCAACGAAGCATGTTTTGTTTTTTTTGTAACCATGCAAAAGCCACATGGTGTGCGAGTCCATTTGGATATATGCCAGCGACATAGGGCATTTAGGTTCCGAGGGTGGTGGTGTAAGATGAAGGACAAGTGGGCAAAGTTTGATGAGCTAATTTTGGAGGCCATGGTGCATATTTGCTGGCAGATTTGGAAGAATGGAAATGCAATAGTTTTTGATAACATCTTAGCTTATCCAGTTAAGACTATGCATAAAGCCATGGAATTGTCAACTAAGCTGCAATTGCAGTGACGATCTAGTGCACTAAGGGCCTCGAATCAAGTTTCCTCCTAGCAATGTCTTCCACCTGGCTGGTATAAGATTAACTCAGATGCGTCTCTTGATCCCTCTGATAATATTTTAGGCTATATTATTGTCGTTACAGATGAAGCTTCAAGGGTGGTGGACACAGTGATGGGTCACAGAATGGGAACAAATGCCTTGACTGCAGAGGCCTAAAGTGTATAGGCTGTTGTGAGTCGTGCTAAAGATCTAGACCTGCCCAAAGTTATTTTTGAGTCAGAATATAAGGTTTTGATTTGGACGATCAATGATGATACTATTAGTACCGAAATTTTGCCCGTCTGTTTCTGCGTCTTTGCCTTGCATCGCGCCCGCATTTCGTCACATTTTAGAGTCTAAAAAAATCAGAAAATGTATTTTCTAAGGGTCGTGGGGACCACTTATTTGTCACTTTATCGTCCGAAAAATATTTCGGGACTTCCTAGATTTTTCTAGGATTTTTTCGGGAACGTAGTCAAATTTTCGTACTTTGGCCTGAAGCCATGTCGGTCACGAACGAAGCCATCCCAGCCATAGGCGAATCCATACCGGTCAGAGAGGAAGCCATACCGATCATAGTTATGAAAAAAAGCATAAAAGCATAAAGCTGCGAGTTTGCCAAGCATGGTCGACCGGCCATGCATGGCCAGTCGGCCCTCCAGTGCCCCAAAAAATCTTCTCGTTAGCTCAAAGTTGTCCGATTTTGAATCAGCCGTAAAAAATAGGTTTTTTGTCAGAATTTTACGATATTTTACGAGTATATTCTAGACAGGAAGATGTACCTCCCACATTTTTTTGAGAATTTTCTAAGGTCCAGGAGGGCCTCGTTTGTGCGTCCAAATTTCCTTGACCTAAAGCCATGACGGTCACGATGGTGACCAGTCGGTCACCAAATTAGCCTGAAGCCATGAACTCGTAACCGGCCACTCACAAAAATTAGCCTGAAGCCAAGAGATGGTGACCGGTAACTGAAGCCATAAGAAAAAAACTAGGCTCGTATTTACGACTATGCCACTTTTTAGGAAAACTGTAAATAGGGGTCCCCTCCTTTTATTTTTCTTCACCCCGAGAGTTGCGCTAGTTAGCGCATGTCTTTGCACTTTTCTATCTCACTCCCCGTCCCGCTCTAAGTTGAATAATAAAGGGTTTGATTTTTCGCCCTATTCTACCTCTCTTGTCCCTCTCCAAGATCGGAATTCGAGCGCGAAGTCGTCGTCTTCCTAACCATCCTTTTGTAGGTTAGTGTTCCTATCTCTCCGTCCATCTAAGGCTCGCTTTCGAGTTTCCATCGTAACATTACGATGCCGAAATTATTTTAGCGAATCACTGATGCTAGGCCGTCGTAATGTCGAATCGGTATTCGGTATTTTCACCATTTTACGTTGTCGTAATGTTAGAATTCCTCCGGATCATTCGTTGGCGCCTTGCTTTGACTTATTTTAATGCTGAAATGGTTTTGGTACCCGCTAATGGTATGTATAGGAACCTATTGTTGACAAAAAATTAGGGTTAATCACCTCCTAATGCTAAACTGTGATTAACCATGTTGATTATCTAATTTTGATGACTAACAAATTACAAGTGTGTTGCTAGCTTTGCTTGTGTTGATTTTTGCTGACTGGAAAAATATGGTTTCTGCCGGTACCATATCTTGGACACATGACATATGATTTTTATCGCTACCATATCTTGCATACATGACATATGGTTTTTACCGATACCATATCTGCAAAGCTGTCATTATCAACTTTTTGTGCAAGTTGCGTGTGGTCTTGCAAGCATTTAAATTCCACTTCCAGTCGTTTGAATTGATGAACAAGTAAGAGGGAAGACTTTATGGAAGTGCAGAAGATGTTCCCACCTAATTCCCACTCAACTCCAGATGGTGGTCCAAACTTTCCAAATTTGGTAATACTTTGCTACCAAGGAGTTGACATGCATAACGACACCAAACTGAAGCTTTTACGAATTGAAGTCAACTGGAGTACAAGGAGCTGTTGCAAGAGTTTATCCCCCACACTCAGATTCTATAAAGAGAGATGTTTACACCTCTTGAGCTAAAAGATTTGATATCTGATCTGGTTTTTCTGCTTACAGTGTGAAACTGTTTCAAGGGGCAATTTGTAAGCAAGACTTGGTTTAGTTTTGTTGGGTACTCAAGTCTAAGATTTGATTTGAGGGTAGGTTAAAGCTTAGCCTGTGAAAAGCTTGTAAGGTTAGAGTTTAGCCTGTGAAAAACTTGTAAAAGTTAGAGCTTAGCCTAGAAAAGCTTGTGTTTGTAAAGGTTAAGGTTGATCCCACAAAAACTTAAGTATAGTGAGTGTTTTTGAAATCCTAAAGGAAGGAACCTTTAGGTAGTGGAGGTACCTGGTGAGGGAGAACCACTCTAAAACACCTGTGTCAATTTCTCCCTACCTTCCTTACACGATTTCTTACTCCACGCACCCATTTTGCATCGCAGAGATTTGGTTTCTCAAAAATTAGATCTCACTGTCCGAAAAAAAAATTTAAGCCTAATTCACCCCCCTCTCAGGCACTTTTGGGCCTACACCCATTTACTTTTATGCACTTGTGTTTTATTTGTGTTGCATCCACTGCATTAAAAATGGACTAATGCCTTTTTTGGAACCTGTGTTGCTCTTGATTATCACAATTCATACATGTGTTTCAATTTGGTCACATTTCATCCCTCAATTAAGTCCGATTTGCCTAATTTGGTTATTTTGACCGTTTTACCCCTTAAATCAATGACGTATCAGTTTTTTCACCCGGATTCTTCACCTAACCGACCCGAAACTTGGTGAATACCTAAAGCCTAACCGAAACCTGACCCGAGCTAGACAATCTTTATTATTTTCCTTTTCTTTTTATTTTACTATTTTCTTTCTTCCAAAATTTTTAATTCTAAAAATAAATATTTCTTTTCGTTCTAGTAATCTGCAATCTATTTTCTTTTCGACCCAAACACCTTTCCACCTGATAACCCAAATATCTATTTTTAGAGCTAAAAATAGATTGCATATTATAGAATGAAAAGAAATATCTATTTTTAGAATTAAAATTTTTGGAGAAAAGAAAATAATAAAATAATAGAAAAAGAAAAATAATAATAATAATAAATTGTCTAGTTCGGGTTGGGTTTCGGCTAGGCTTTGGGTATCCATCGGGTTTCGGGTTGGTTAGGTGAAGAATTCGGGTGAAAAAACTGATACATCATTGATTTCAGGGGTAAAACGGTTAAAATAACCAAATTAGGCCAATCGGACTTAATTGAGGGATGAAATGTGACCAAATTGAAACACAGTTATGAATTATGATAATCAAGAGCAACACAGGTACCAAAAAAGGCATTAGTCCCATTATAAATATTGTTTTTGTTTACTTGTTTGCATATTTGCTTGTTTGTTAGCATTGCATGTTAGAGGGTCCCCAAGGATGAAATGGGTATGTCTACTAGGATAGGCCCTAAACCAACTTCTGTGCTCGATGCAAAAATCATTAAACTTTGTTGATCAAAATGCTTTCTAAATTTCCCCTCAATGATGATGATATCTTCAATGATGGTATCAAGTGTCTTCCAACGATGCCTTTTGCAACCCATTTGAGCATGAACATCTCTATAAATGCACTCTTTTGTCAAATCCACTCTTCTTTCTCCTAATTGAGTTTTGATGTTGCATGTTTTTCAAAGAAAGATCACTAAAGCTTTATTTTCCAAATACAAAATGCCTTTGCTAAAAATCTCTATTTGAAGTAAAAGTGGAAGAACTAAAATAATTATTTTGACACTAATGACTCTTTTTGTTCTCAACATTCTGCGCCCGCAGGGGCCCGTGAAAACGGAATGTCTCTCGTCAACCATTTGTCTAAGTTTAGACACACGAATCTAGAAAATGGTTTTTAACCAAAGCATTGCATGTTTTCAAAACTTGCTCTTCTTATACACTTTGAAAATTGCATGCATAAGTTTTTTGTACAAAATTCCATCCATTCATGGAAATGACTTAAGTTTGCATTAAAAACCTCTTTTAATGCCCAAATGTGTTTTGTAGAAGCATGATTGCTTGCACTTAGTACATTGCTTTGAGAAGCTAAGCCCACAACACGGTGCACAGAAGTTCGTTTAAGTGAGGATTGGGCCAATCCTATAAGAAGACCTAGGTTAGCCTTGGGGATCCCTGAACTACGAGAGTTTTGAACCCACTGGCTAAGGGTACATAGGAATTCTCAAGCGGACGAGACGCAAGCTCAAATGCTTTAACTTTTTACACTGCATTGCATATCACATGTACATTTTCACACGAGCACTATACATATATCACGCTTGTTTGTTTGCTTGCAACATGAAGTATTTGCATTTATCTAGCTATGAAACGTCACATTGACCTTGGCATCCAATATTGACGATATTGTCTCCGTTGAGATGGTGGTTTGCAATAAACGAATGCCCGAACCTCCTCTTGGTTCGAGACTCATCCTTTATCTGGAGTCAACTTTGGCTTTTTCTCAAGTTTTTCCTAATAAACTTGGATAGTGACTCCTTATCTGCAGACAATCAAGAGAACACCAAGAACAGTATGTGTCAGGCATTCTTGTGAGTTTGTCCGAATTTCTGATGGTTACTTCTCGAGGAAGGGCTTGATGATGTGAACGAAGAAAGAAAAGTTGAGTGAGAGCGAGCCTCTCATGTCCTAAAAACAATCATTATAGTTCACAAGTCAAGCCCATTCTCATGAAAGGGACGAAACGAACAAACTTAGCCAAAAGTATGAACACTGTGCAAGTATATTCTGTCAAGGTTACTGGCTTTTAAGTGAGACCATTTGTGACTCCTCCAGTTGCATCAGGGAATATATTTGGAATGATGATTCTTCGAAAAGCGGTTAATTCGTCTATCCCGGGAATCATCGAATCGATTCTCTCCACTTAAGCTAAACTAGTTCACATATGCTTTGGAAGAATTATCACAAGTCGCAGGCCATCGAATTTAAGTCACGACCACATGATAATATCCCTACCAACCGGAGCCGAGGTGCGGTGCTCACAGATATGGATACCATTCGGGAGTAGAATATTGGAGCCTTGGTGCTTAGTATTAGGAATATGCTTCTTACTTTTAACGGATACTCTTTCTAGTATGTTATTAGGAAATCAAACAGAGTTGCCGATGAGCTAGCCAAGTTTGCTAGATTACATAGGCATACTGCTGATTGTGAAGATGTAATTCACTGTATGTATCATTATATTGATATGGGCTATATATATACAGAAGCCTTGACTTGAGGGCTACACAGTTACACAATTCTAGGAGTAATCAATGATAGTCAATTACACAATGATTGCCTACATTCTAGGAGTAATCACTAGTGATTATTCATGATCTCCATGATCTAAGCCTATATTATAGGAACAGTCAATTATACATGATTACATATAGTTTCCTTATCACTGATGACCTAGGCACGTGAACAGCTACAACTGACATTAACCAATATTGCTGCTTACTTTCTTTCGAGTTTTCTTCTACAACCATGCTACTATGGTGGGGCTTAGTGCAATTTTTATGCTTTATTTTACTTCATGTGTATTTCTTTTTATGAGATAATTTAGTTTCGTATTATGTAATGTTATAACCTCAATGAAAATGATATTATCGATTCGCAAGAAAAAAAGGCATACTAGAGTAGGTGCTTTGGGTTTCCCTAATCTTTTTATAATTATATCGATGGGGATTTACATGAGAATAAATGAAAACTAAAGTTTTTGGGCGTTAAAAAAAGTACTATCATTCATTGCCTCCGTAAGAGAATTTCCTATGCACAACCAATAGCCTTTTTAGCTTAGGCACATAATCACCAATCCTTTCTTCCATTTTGATAGTGGATGTGTTAGATATATTAAACTAAACTTAATTCTGACGCACTTAGAAATTTTTTATTTATTGGGTTTTAATATCTAAATTATGTTCAGTTAAGTAGTTATGTCCAAAGTCACTATAAATATATATTAAAATTTTGTTATTAATTGAACCACCTAGTAGAAAACACTAATAAAGTGTGACATAAGGGATAACAATGTACCACCTAGCTAGAGGCCATATTCAAACAAAAATAATCAATGGAGGTCATATGATTCAATTCAAATACAGATTATTATATGTTTACCATTTCAACCAAAATAAACATCCTTATATCGCAGGATGAGTAGTTCATTGGATAATCTTTCTTCCCTTAAATATACCACTAGTGCGATGGAACCTTAAATGGAATCTAATATCTAATATCTAATATACTATATAATAGCAAAGCCCTTACTCAAGGTGTTCTATTATTTTGACAAGTGGCATTTGAGAAGAAGACATGTGGCATGAAAAAAATTTAAAATAAAAATATTCATAAATAGAAATTTAAAATTTTAAAAAGGTAGAAATTTATAACTGATTATTTATGTTTTGAATGTCATAAAGTGCATTGATGTCATTAACTACCGAAACAATATTGTGTAGAAAATGAATATAAGGGAAGAAAACTATTGCATTAATAACCAGATTATATTCTTTAAAAAAAGTTAAATTATAAAGGGGAGGTATCTATGTAACCTCCATTGATTAATTAAGGTAACTGAACATTTATCCTATAATAAATGGCTAATTAATTTCTTTCAATTATTATGCATGAGACGGCACCTATCCCATATTAAGTTATATAGGTTTTTCATATAATGCTATCACTTATCCCAAATTTTCTATATGCATATTCCTCAATTCAAAAGTGGGGAAGAATACAATTATGTGTCAAGAAGTTGCAAGGCCACAATAAAAAAGTGCAAGATTCGATTTTATGTTCATACTAGAAAGAATCAAAGAGGCCATGATCTTCCCAAAGACATTAGGGAGAGGTATCAATTATTTTCATGCTAGAAAGAATCAAAGACGTTGTTTTAAAATTAATATAGTTGTTGCTAATTGCTCAAATGCATTCATTGGGATGTCTGCAGAGATGCACTTGGAAGTTTGATAGCAGGTTTTGTTTTTTTTGGCATATGGTACCAATGAATTTATAGCTAACATGCACGCTATCCTACAAGGTTTGGTTTTTGCAAGGATGCTAGGCCTCCCAAATATGATCGCTGATATGTTAGCCCTATCTTTTTGTCCAGAGTTACTTATTTTTTATTTTTCTCCTGATGTAATTAATAGGCTCCTTTTTAGATGATGGGCGATTTATTCGGAAGAATTCCCTATCAATAAATCCCCTATTTTTTAAAACACAACTCAATAATATGTGTATTAGTTAATAAAGTCTAAGATCCTAATAGATCATTGGTTATTTTTGTTTGTAAATAATTCTTACAAAGATAAAAAAAAATTAATGTTAAGTAGTACAATAATTGTATTTTTTAATTCCTTTTTATTTTGAGTTTCATTTAAAAATTTTACATGTCAATAATCAAATTGATGTATGATATATATAAAGAGAAAAAAAATTAATAACACAAAAAATACTCAAAATAATTAATTCCAAATCTCTTATAACAAATTGCTAAAAAGTTAATATTAAGTGGTATAGCATTTTTTGTATAAATACTTAAACATTGAAATATTTAAAGAATAAATTTTTCCTACTTTGAAGGTAATATGATATTTTATTTAATGTTAAAAATTAAATATTAAGTAGTCTAATAATTATTATTTTTATACCATTACTTTTTTTCCAAACAACAATTTATGATCAATTGTAATAATTATAAATTTGAGTGTTTAATTTAATTTGGTTGTAGTTTCAATGTTGCAATTTTTTAATTATGTAAATTTTAATTTTAATCTTAGAACAAATATGATGCCGGTGGAGTACGTCCGGTGAGAGACTAGTTAGAATAATCGGTCAGTTGGAACTTGGTACTATTTGGCAGCTGGCAATGAGTAAACAGCATTTCTAACTAAAGTTGCTTAAGTCTGTTGTGCTTCACAAGATGATGATCTTTCATAGGAGAGCAAATACATTCACAAGAGTGGGCCTGCCTTTTTATTCTTCTTATTTCAAGTGCCTAATCATTTAGTCACCAAACACTTCAATTAGGTACAAACGCATATCTTCAATATTTCATACCAAACCCGTTAATTTTAATTGTTATATTTTTTCTTCATTAACTTTATGGGCTAGCGTGCGAGCATTCCATTTAATTGGAGAATCACCACGATGATGTGATACTAATTAACCAGTGGTTTTGTTTCAAGCGGGGATCAATGTCCAATGAGGAATTCTTCCCTTCTTATGTTTTTTCTTCTTATTTCTGTTAAAGATACATAATACTCACTTTTAATGATACAGGATGTGTCAGTATTTTATACTTTATTTACGCAAATAATATTTGGTATATTTGTTTCGGGCACCAAGGCCGACCAAAAACTATTTGAAACTGAAAATACATGCAGACTGCAGAGGGTCTTAATTGTTTTGATAATGGGGGAACATGATCTCATTTTGGAGTCACTGGCAAACAATTTGGCTCTAAAACACTCTGTCCCACAAGTTTTTGTCGCCAACAACCTGCCTAAAGAGTAGAAACCATAGGGCATAGGCATTAGGCCATATAGTTTGGTGTTTATTTTTGCCTTATATATGGTTCTGAAATCAGAAATGAATCGGCAATGATGCTCACCCACTAACGTCTTCATAATCATGTTAGCTGTTAATTAATCAAAAGCTGTCTCCAGGATGTACGCGAAAGTGGTTTAATAATTTTTTTTTTTTGATAAAGAAAGTGGTTTAATAATTGGTTCAACATAATTGTCCTATAAATAGATTAAAGAAGCCGGTCCTTGTGTATGCAAAAAATTCCCATTGAGAGACTCACCCACCATACCCAGGTGTGTGACGCAGGTCGAATCCAAATTAGTCGGGGCAAAGCTTCAGATACCGGGTGGGAAATAAAAAAAAGAACCCTACGCACATCAAAATGGTTTATATTGGTTTTCTTAAACATATGGGCCATGCTACAGACACATATCCCCTCTGTCCACACAACTGGACTCTGAAAATTGTGTGGCATGAAATTTTTTTTTTGGTTTTACAACCCACAAGTAGAATTCGAACTCGAATTCTAGACCTTTATTAGTCTGAAGATAGGAAAATTTATTGCATGGTCCAAAGATAATGTATTTTCATTGTAGCTAGAATGAAATTGAATTAGTTTTATCATTGTAGCTAGAATGAAATTGAATTAGTTTTATTTTGTAACAGCCCGGGTAAAAATTTGTATTTTTACTGGGAATGTAAAAGTCGTTATACAGTGATTTACCGAATGAATTAATCTTGGGTAATTAATTCAAGGTAAATCGGGCATCGCTTTTCGAAACCGAAGTTTTTCCTGCGCTCGTGATTTTTTCGTGGAATTTACGGACAAAAGTTGGTATTTTTCGGGTCCCGAAATCCTCAGAAAAATCACACCAGAAATATAACTAAGGAGGTTTATCAGTTATTTTCTAGTCTGGTCTGGACTTGCCCCATATGCAGCCAAACCTGCATAATTGAGGCTCAATTATCCAGGCAGCCGACACACCACTATAAAGCAGGTGGAGAGGAGAAGAAAAAGAGAAGAAGAAAAGAGGAAGAAAAGAGAGAAAAGAAGAGAGGAAAAAAATAAAGAGAGAGAAAAAGGAAAAAAAAAAGAAAAAAACACATAAAAATGAAAAAAAGAAAGGAAGAGAGAAAAGAAAAAAAAAGAAATGGAAAATAAAAAAAGAAAAGAAAAAAAAATAGAAAAAAAAGAAAAAAAACTGGTGAATAGTTGCCACCTTCCTCCTCCACCCGGTCACTGTTCACGCGGAACGTCTCCGCGCCGCCGTGCACGCCACCGCCGCCATCATCAGCGTCCTCATGCCATCGCCGACCTGTTGCCTCCTCTTCCTCCCGTTTCCGCCGCCTGACGCGCCGCCAAGAGCCGTTGACTCGGCGGGGAGCCCGCAGATCTGTCTTCCCCGCGTCAACCGCCTCCTGCCGACGATGCCGCACCTCTTTTCCGCCGCCCTCGCACCACTCCATGCCGCCCGATGCCGCTGATGTGCTCGCTCTTCCTTTCCTCGCGTTTGTCGCGCCGTCGCCGCTGCAACCCGAAGGTGAGGCTGGGTTCGCTTCGACCCGTTTCTTCTGGTCGGGTCGCGAATAGTGTCCCTGGGTTGGGTTTTTGTTCTAGGCATGTGGCTTGGGCTGGCTGTACTGCTGGGCTCTGCACGGGGCCTGGGCATGGCACTGTGCAGGGTCTGGGCCAGCACTGTTCATGGCCCAGTCCGAGTTAAAAAAATAATAAAAATAAATATAATAAAATATATAATGTAACAGCCCGAGTAAAATTTAGCTTTTTACCGGGACTGTAGAAATTGTTTTACTGTGATTTACTATTGAATTAATCTTGGGTAATTAATTCAAGGTAAATCGGGAGTCGTTTTTCGAAACCGAGGGTTTTCCCGCGCTCGTGATTTTCCCGTGGATTTTTCGGAACCAAGTTGGTATTTTCCGAGTTTCGAAACTTCTCGGAAAAATCACACCGGGAAATAACTACGGGATATCGATTATTTTCTGGTCCGGTTTGGACACGCCTGCATTATTGTCACAATAATGCAGGCGGCGCTTTCTTTCTTCTTCCTGTGTACCCGTGCAACACCTGTCCCCTGCATGCCTTATCATTGGTTTTTCTTTACCCGTGATACACCACCAATATTGCTTCTTCCTGCCAAATTCTTCGCCTGGCAGCGTGAGACAAAACTTGTAAAAAGAGAGGAACAAAAAAAATGAAACCGGAAAGGAGAGAAAAGAATGAAAAAAAAAAGAAACAACACAATACACAAACACATCACCAACCCGACGACCCGACGACGTGTGACCGAGGCCGCCTCTTCCTCTCCTCGCGCCGCCGCCCTATCAACTCTCGTCGTGCCGCCGTCGACGAAGGTGAGCACATTGAGGAAGATGACCCGTTGGCTGGTCGCGGTAACGGGTCGCTCTTCCTCTTGCGTCGCACCACCGCTGCGACCACCCGGATCGACCCTGCCGCGCCTTCACCTTTGCGGAGAAAGCCAACCCGACGACGTGTGACCGAGGCCGCCTCTTCCTCTCCTCGCGCCGCCGCCCTATCAACTCTCGTCGTGCCGCCGTCGACGAAGGTGAGCACATTGAGGAAGATGACCCGTTGGCTGGTCGCGGTAACGGGTTGACCCGTTTCTATCGCGGGTCGTGGGTTGTCTGGTCTGATGGGTTGGAGTGCTGGTTAGTTTGGGTTTTGGGTATTGGTTGTGGGCTGGGTGAGACATGGATTTTGGGCTGATATGCACCTGGGCCTGCGCCTGGGCCTTACCTAGGCTCCTGGCTGGGCTGGGTTGAGGTCTAGGCAGTGGTCTGGGCTGCACTATTTTGGGCCCAATCCGAATCTGTTTCAAAAAAAATAATAATAAATATATAAATACAAATCTGGAAATATAAAATATATAAAGAATGGATTATAATTTTTTCTGGAAAAAATATATATATATATATAAAAGGTATATGGCTACTTGATATAATATTTTCAAGGAGTTAAAGTAATTATAATATGATTATGGTAAATGCTTTTAAGGATATATATATAGGGAATAAACAGAAAAATATATATATGTGTATATATAAATTCGTATTTATTTTCAGAAAGTAAGTTTGTATAATTCTATTTACTGGGAACATGGTTTCCTAAAATAATAATATTTGGTGATTATTATTAGTAAGTAATATATATATCATGGAAATAATTTTTGGGAAAATACGTATATATGAAATAATATCTAGGAAATTTTATTGTTATTATTTCGGAATACAAAGTATAATTAGTTTTTGGAAATATTTTGAAAAGAATTTTAATTAAAGTATGGTACCGAAATTATATTCG
>JAKUCV010003281.1:0-22987 GCA_028386065.3 Turnera subulata | reverse complement strand
TTATGGTTGAATATATCACTGTTTATCTTTCGTCGGTGAGCGCTTCGGACTCACCCCTCGCCTGCGGGGTTTCATCCCGTAGGATGAGTTGTTTGTAGTGCAGGAACGTACAGGGCAAGCTGAAGCGTACCCTCGGACAGGACTCGGATCCATTAGTTGCATTGGGCTTTGCCTAGTTGTCATGTGAGTCATAGGTCTTCCGCTGTGCATATTGTTATGTTCTCTGCTGTGTATATGTTGTAATGGGCCATTGGGCCAGACAGTTATTGTTGTTGATGTCCCCGGGCTTCGGGTGACGAGTTCTATGTTGGGCCGAAGGGCCGGTTTACAGTTTTTGATATTGGGCCGTTTGCCAGTTTATTGTTTTATACGCAGCCATGTTGGGCTTTGTTGGGTTGGGTTGTCACAGTTCCGGCACGTGTTTACTGTGTACAGTAAATACGGGTCGGGGCGTCTCATATAATCCTGGAAAAATATAGCTTATAGAAATTATATTTTCTGGAAATAATTATTTTGGTATATATATATATATATAATGGGTATATTACATTGACACATAATGTATTTCTTTTTGGAAAGTAAATATGAGACAATATATTGGTTTGAAAAAAATACATAGGTATAGATACGTTATGGAAAACATCTTTTAAATATATATATATATATATATATATATATATATGATTATATCTTCTGGGAAATTATATTACGATAAATACTATTGGAAAAAAATATATATAATTCTTATGAAAATTATTTTGGGAATAACTTTTAGAAATATATTTGTAAGGCTATTTTCGGTAAATGTTTTGGAAATAAATATGGTATTGTATATCCTGGAGAATATTTCACTAAGTATATATAATAATACCTTTTTGAAAAATAAAATAATAATATTTGGTAATTATATTTTGGCAAGTATAATAAATTTTATGGAGATGATGACGTATAATCGAGGGGGGTTTAATTTACAGTTTGTGGCATCATAGCATACCGATTATGTGCATTTATGTGTGCATGTTGTTTTGTTGTATAGGTTTTGATATCGGGCAGTTCCCTGAGGAACCGGCTATGGACCGGTTGATGTTTTCAGGGTTGAGTAATCGGCTAAGGTGAGGATGGATTTCCTTTGATATGTGCCTATATTACTCGGTTGTTGTGTTTGATGATTGTTGCACTGTTGAGTGTTGCATTTGCTGAGGTTTGATTCGGGATGTTTATCCTAATGCCTTGATTGTTTTTGGGATGTTTGTTCCCATGATTTGATTTTGGGTTGTTTATCCCTGTGCATTGAGTTTCGGGATGTTTATCCCTGTGTCTTTTTGGTATAAAGAATAATGGATTAGATAATAAAATGTGATAAGGATGTCGATCTTTGGTTTTGGATTGGGACGTCTACCCCGGTGTTTTGGTTAGGGATGTTGATCCCTGAGATTTGTTATTGGGATATTGATCCCGAGTTCTTTTGATCTGGCACCAGGAACAGGTTGATAACCTGGTATGACCCTAGCTTATCCGTGACGGGGCCTGGAAAGATAAAATTAGAATTGGATTTTTGTTTAAGTCTTTTTGGTCTTGGACCCGTTTTGGGTCGAGTCTTTTGGATTGGTATATTTTGGCTGTTATGCCTGTTTTCAACCTTGAGTATTTTATAGTGTTGCATATTGACTGTCTATCCATGATTGTACTTAAATGTACCGGTGAGCACTTCGGACTCACCCCTCACCCGCGGGCTTTCATCCCGTAGGTTGGGTTATTTGTGGTTCAGGTATGATGCATTCCGGACAGGCTGCGGCGTTATCCCTCGGACAGGACTCGGATCCATTAGATTGCATCAGGTTTTGCATATGGTGTCTTAAGATTATGAATGCTTCTGCTGTGCTATTGTTGTTGTTATTCCCGGGATCAGGTGATATGATATTATTATTGGGCCGATGGGCCAGATTTCCTGTTATACACGCTGTTTGTGCCACGTGTCGGCATTGTTGTCCGATAAATACTGTGAGTTGGGTAATTTTGGGTCGGGGTGTTTCATATTTTTTCTTTTTATACTAGTCCATGAAAATGGATTCAAGACTCTCTTTCTTTTAACAAGAGTATCTATTAACTAGAAACTTATTGGTATTAGATTTTACCTATATCCGACAACCTTAGTATGGTTGTTATTAGAAAACAAATGTGGGATCAACGCCTTTCTTTCTGCTTTTTCCATTTTGTTTGCCATCTACATTTCGTAAAGGGCTGTAATTGATGTTTGCACTTGTTGCCTTTCTCGTTCCTGTTGCATATAACCATTTCCATAGCCGTTGTTTGCAGCGTCGGCATCGGCGTCTTCATCGTTGCTGCCGTCGCTATCGTCGTCACTGCTGCCCCGTCAACACCGTTGCTGTCACTTGCCACAACCATTGCGAGATAGGAATTTGGATGTTGAAATCAACTAAAAAACTCAATACGAGTCATACAAACAAAGCTCAGAAAAGCCTCAAACTAAGAGGAACAAAAGAAGAAAAATTTAAAAGTGAAGTTTGGGGAAGGAAGAGTTGATGGTCATGGGAAAAAAGATGAGAGGAAAAGAAGGAAAGAGGCTAAGGAAGATTGGCACAATAATAATTTTTCGTTCCTAAAAATAATATATGTTTTGCTGCTCGCTGCACGTATAGTAACTTGGGAATTGCACATGCTACGTGTAAATGCAAAGGGGAATTACTTTTATGCATTGTGCCTTTAGCTGCGAAAGTGGAAAAATTACGAAAAAAATTCTAGATAGTGAGTCTTGGAATTCATATGTTGTATGCTTCAAACCCATATCTTCTTTTTTTTAAAAAAAAAACTCTCTTCTTTTTACATTACTAGTATATTTCCACGTGCGATCTTAATCTTGAAAAGAAATTATATATAAATTCTAGACAATACACATTATTTAGAATTAATTTATGTAATGGAATATGAATTTATAAAATTGATTATTGTTAATGATATCAATCCTTTGATATTATAAATTGCTTAAATTTAATTATTAAATTATATTATTAATAATGAAGATTATTAAATTATATTACTATGCTTGCTTGATCTTGGTAAATCCACTTGCAGCCTCTTTCCACGAGAGGTAGGATCGAGATGGCGAAACCTTCCTTTATGGCTTTCCTTGCTTTCAATAGATGCCCTGTCTTCGGTTTTTTGATTCTCTGCTCTTATAGCTCGGATCAATGGCATTCTGAATTTTCTTGCACATAATCTCGATTTCTATCTGATCTTGAGATTGACAGCCCTTAATCGCTTATATGTTTTTCGGACTTTAGGTCGTCAATTTTATCGGCGTTGCCAATCTACACTATGCAGACTTGAAAGCTTCCAAGATCAATCTGTCTAGAACACTCAGGAAATTACTGAAGATAGGGCATTTACTGCAGTTCTGCCATTAAGCTTAGGAATACATTTATGTGTAAATAAGGATCTCCTATACTTGAGTCGAAGATAATCGGAAGATCTCCTTCTTGAGTGATCTTACTCTCAGTTCCCGTCTCTTTCGTTCTTTTTGCCCTACCAATAAAAGTAAATAATACTTACTCCTTCATAAAATAGAGCGAGCTACCTCATTCCTCTCGCTTATGATAATACTTTTTTTCATTATTATTCTTTTTCGTAGTTTTCGTTGACTTCTCTAATCAACTCTTGTCTCCATAATTCTTCTTGATAATAAATTACAAACACGTCTTTCATGAGCTCTTGTGATTATTCTTTTTGGTAAACATCATTTTTGTCCATAATTTTCACTGACTTTTCAGTTGTACTTCTTCTTATTTTTGATACTTGTTGAGAAAATATAAATAAATGCATTATTTAGAATTAGTTCATACAGTAAAATAGGAATTTATAAATCTATTATTGTTAACGATATTTGTTAATCCATTGATATTCTATATTAATTAATTTTAATTATTAAATAATATTATTAATGAAGGAGATTATTAAATTATATTATTATTTTTCATTATTATTCCTTTTTGTGGTCGTTGTTCTTTTTGGTAGTTTACATTAACTATTAGGCCCTACTTCAGTTTTTTTCTTCTACATAGTTCTTCTTGAAAATAAATTACAAACACATATGTCATGAGCTCTTGTGATTATTCTTCTTCATGATTATTCTCTTGGAAAAATGCTATTTTTGTTCATGATTTTTGTTGATTTTTCGGCTTTTTTTCATAATTCTATTATTTTCAATAATTATTGTTCTTCGTAATTTTTGGTTATTATTGAAAAAATATAAATAAATGCTTATATATTAATCCTTATCTTTATAAAGACTTATATATAATGTACACAAAGTTTTTACATTATAGACAAACCAATATGAATTGTTTAAAAATAGTTTCTGTATTAAAATTAAAATTTGTAAATCAATTATTGTTAATAATATTTGTTAATATGTATCCAAAAAAATAATATTTGTTAATCCTTTGATATTCTAAATTTTTATAATTATTTTTTATTATTATTCTTTTTTTGTAGTCTTTGTTTTTGTTGATAGTTTTCATTGACTATTCTATGTTCTTTTTTTTTTACTTTATTTTCATATAGTTTCTTATTTGTTGTTATATGACAGATCGTCTCAATTAAATAAGAGGAATGTTAAATTTATTATTATTATTATTGTTATTAATACTTAGTAGGAATATTAGTGTATATACGCTTGATTATGATATAAAAAACTACATGTCATTCATTGTTGTGCGACATTGTTTACTAATTGTGGAAAAGATATAATCAATAAATTTAGAGTTCAATGTGTTACTTAAATCAAGAGGTTCCGTTTGGCTAAAAAACCAATCAATAGGTTATGGCGTTGTTCAAGTACCAAAATCAAAAGGGGTTATGTGTTAAATCGTTATCTGCAACCTTAGATCGAATCCAATCGTTGTCTCTCCTCTCTTTTTTTTTCCTTCTTCCTCTCCCGGCTGCCTCCTTCTTCTTCTTCCTTTTATAAACTGAATTTTACTATTATCCATGTGATACCAATAATACCATTCGTCCGTATTACGGGCGAGTCCGATCCAGACCAGAAAATAACCGATACCTCCTTAGTTATTTTCCGGTGTGATTTTCTGAGAAATTCCGAAACCTGAAAAATACCAACTTAGGTTCGAAAAATCCGCGGGAAAATCACGAGCGCGGAAAAACTCTCGGTTTCGAAAAATAACTCCCGATTTACCTTGAATTAATTACCCAAGATTAATTCAACAGTAAATCACGGTAAAAAGACTTCTATAGTCCCGGTAAAAAACCAAATTTTTTTACCGGGCTGTTACAGACTACCCACCTTAAAAAGAATTTCGTCCCCAAAATTTCGTCTTATCCGTGGGTCCTACCACGATAAGATTCTGGCACACTCTGCCAGGTATCCAACCTCAACATAAGATACCGCTTATACCCTTAAGCGACATCTCGTCCGCTTATAAATACCAAACCTCACAGCTGAGACATTTACTCTCAGCCATGGACTCTCCACTTCGTTCTCGAACGACCTCAGACTCCGAGAACAACAGCTACATCGGTGGCACTGCTTTCCCAACAAGCTCCGATGATGAGCCTCCAAAGAAACGCTTCAAAACCAAAATAATAGGCCTGAAGGAGCACATGGTCGTTTCCCCAAAACGACGGAAGAAGCGAGTCCCCAAGAAAGCTGATGACAGAAAAGGCAAGGCGGTCGCTGAGAGCAGCACTCCGCAACAGAAGCTAACGCAGCTGAACTTCTCGCTGAAGAAGATCAGCTCGGCGGTGGCGCAAATCGAACTGGTGTGCATGGAGCTGTTCCCGCACATGGAAAATGTCAAAAATCTTGTAAAAGATCTAGAGAAGCAAGTAGCTCAGTAGAGTACTCTTTCTCCTGTTGTAAACCTTATAAAATAAATAAAATAAATTTCCTTTTAAATCAAAATCTCTTGTTATGAAATCTTATACTAAACAGAATAAAATATCTCAAAGAAAAATAAAAATCAACTATAAGAATATAAAATCCAATATAAAGAAATTAAAATCAAAACTCGTTTAACAGAATCAAAACAAAAAGAAATTAAAACCAAAACAAGTTTTCATGAACGGTGCTCGTATCGGACGTAAACACCCTCGACTCACGAAACGTAACGTACAACTAACGGTGACGTCAGTTAACCTCGTGAAGAAAATATCCGTTAACTGGCAAGGCGATGGTCACGGGAACGTCCTGTGTCCCTCGAAAGACACGATACCCACTTGTTCATAAATTCCGCATAAGCCAAAAACGTCTATCAGGCAACGTATGTCTCCACGTTGTCCGAACAGCTGTGACCTCGTCGCACATGCACTCTACTCGAGGTGTGGTCCCATCTGTCTGGCCTCAACGGTCACGGATGCATGTGATAAAAGATGCAAGAAAATATAGTATATCCATGAAAAGAAAAGACAAGGTAGCCAGAGCGAAATAAAATCAAGAGATGGAAAAAGACTGAAAAACTCTGGCACGGTAGTCCGAAAAAACGTATAAAGTAACAAAGTATTAAATAAAGCAACGGTAAAATTAAAAAAGCAAGATCTTGAAAATCAAAAACAATTAACACGCTCCCCATAAGAGTATAAAAGAAGGAGCGGTGATGTGTAAATTATCAAAAGCATTAAAGCAACAAAACCATTCTGAAAAACAAAAACGCAACGCTCCAAAAACAGAATCCCACACGTTCCAATCAAGATGCCTGCTCCATCTTCAGTTTTCTTCGTCGAAGGTGCCAACCTTGGCAGGAGGAATCGTCTAGCCTACAGCATGGTCAACGAACGTGCTGAAGAGCTGCCGAACGAGCTCGGCAGAATGCCCCGACTGGTCTTCGTCGATGAACTCTACTCGTCGCGGTTCTTCGTCACTCCAATGGAAGAGGTGTTCTTCCTAGAGGACCATGGGATACTGAGGACTTCATACTACGGCTCAGCAAACTCCGTGATGTTCTTCATCTCGGATAGGCTTCAAGAGTTCAACTTGGAGTCCACATGCCAAACTGTGGAGCAAGGTGCTTATTACCAGCTCTCAATGACAGCCCAGAGCATACCCAGAATGACTCGGCTACCTCCAACTTGGCCAAAGGTACGGCTACTGGTGTGGAACTGCAGAGGAGTGGCAAGGCGTGCACAGGAATTCTCACGCACCCTGAGGGACTTGAAGAACCAGTACAAGCCGAACATGGTTCTTCTGACGGAGACACAGTGGCAACCACGGGACGATCACGGTCTCATCCCACTCCGATTCCCTCAAGCTAACCGGTTCGAGATTCCTGGCCAGAGAGACAGAGGCGGCATGTGGTTCTCGTGGAGCGATAGAGTCACGGTCAACGTCAACAGTGATGCAACCAGTTTCCGTGTCAACGTCGTTCCGAACCGTTAAATGTATTTTCTTTATTTTCATAAAAATCAAAAATCAATGTAATATTTCTCTTTTTTATAAAATATCATGTAATATTTCCCTTTATCAAAAATCAATGTAATATTTCTCTTGTAATTCCAATATTATCAGTATTAATAATATTCATATTTTCGCATATTATGGCATCATTTACCTCATATGTGTATGTTCTGCGACAGCTGCCATCCCTCGACTGGATCCATAATGCACTAACTAAATGATGTAAAATATTAACAAGTGGAGCGAACTATGCAAACAAGACAACAACACACATAGACTGCCCGACAAGACCTAACGCCCGCTCCGCTACCAAAATGAAGCGCCCCGACCCGAATTTACCGAACACAGTAAACACGAGCCGGAACTGTGACAACCCAACCAAATAAACCCAAGCATACAGTGTATACAATAATAACTCGGCCCAACGGCCCAACAATAAAATATCATAACTAGCCCAATGGCCCAACAATAACAAAAGCAGTGCATAGCGGAAGACTTAAAGACTCACTAACACTGTATGCATATATGCAAACTATGGATCCAAGCCCGTCCAAGGGATAACGCTGCAGCCTGTCTGGAATGCACCAAGCCTGTACAACAAACAACTCATCCTACGGGATGAAAGGCCGCAGGTGAGGGGTGGGTCCGAAGTGCTCACCGATGAAGGAAAGACAATCAATATGCAACTAAAAATTACTCAAGTCCGAAAACACAGGCTAAACAGCCCAACCAAAAGACTCATTAAAAACCAATTATCCAATTTTATCTTTTCCGGGCCCCGTCACGGATAAGCTAGGGTCGTAGCAGGTTATTAACCTGTTCCTGGTGCCAGATCAAAAAGAACCCAGGGATAGACATCCCAAAAATAACAAACCGGGATAGACATCCCAAGCATAGACATGCTNTTCCTGGTGCCAGATCAAAAAGAACCCAGGGATAGACATCCCAAAAATAACAAACCGGGATAGACATCCCAAGCATAGACATGCTTATCACACGAACCCAGATCATGGCCACCACAAAACAGTCTCTAACCATCCGGTCGTACCTCTACTTACCACGTGACAATTATATTACCGTCATTAAAATCAAATCGTAGGGATCAACATCCCCCAACCAAAATACCGGGATAGACATCCCATCCAAAATACCAAGGATCGACATCCTTGTCACAATTCATTAATTATACCATTACTCTTAATTCGAAAAAAACACAGAAAATCAACACGGGATAAACATCCCAAAAAAACCCAACAAGACTCTGGGATTAACATCCCGAACCAAAACACAGCAAAAGCACATTCGACAATGCACAATCATCAAAACATGATAACCGAGTAATATAGGCACATATTGAAGGAAATCCATCCCACCTTGGCCGATTACTCAACTTCGGAAAATAATGTCCGGTCCGACGCCGGCTCCTCGGGAAACTGCCCGATATCAAACCTATAAATCAAAACAACATATACATATAAATGCACATAAGAGTATGTCATGATGCCAAACTGCATAATAACCCATCCCGATTACTTATCCTTTATTATTTCCATTTATCGAAAATATTTTTCCATACGTATATCCGAATACTATTTCGGTACCATACTTTAATTAAAACTTTTTTTCAAAATATATCTTCATAAAATAACTATAATATTCCAAAGTAATAATTACTACAATTTTCCAGAAAATAATAACCTATTTATAATTTTCAGAGAATATATATAGTATTTATCTTTTTCTAAATACATATACAATTTTATCTTCCAACACAAAATATAACTAACTCTAATTTCCAAAATACATATTCATATACATATACCATAATCATAATTTCCAGACGAAAATTATATACATATTAATTTTTCAGAAATTATTTTCATAATACACATATATATATTTTTCCAATTAAAAATAGTTTCCAAAAAAAATTTAATTATTTAACCAAGTAAATATATTTATATTTTAATAAAAATTTCAGAATCAAATTTTCCATAATTTTCTCAAAATAATTATATAATTTTTTTCCAAAATTATATATCAGAAAATATATATAAATTATTTTATTAAATTTAAAAAAAAAATAAATCGAACTGGGCTGAACAGGACCAAGCCCAGACCAAGGCAGCAGGCCCGCCAAGGTCCGGCCCAGTACCAGCCCACGCGTACAACCCAACCCAGATCCAAGGCGCGACCCGACTGTCAAACGGGTCGGACGCGGGTCAAGCGGTTCTCACCTCGGGTCTGCAACGACAGCGGCGCGACGAGGCACGGAACTGCGAGAGGGAGATCACGCGGGGTTGACGAGGCAGAGGCAACCCCTATGGCTGTGGAAGGACGGCGCGGCGACTGAGCAGGAGGCGTTGGAAGGAAGACCCGTCGGATCTTCGTCGGATCTCGGCTCCCTAGCGGCGCGTCGGTGGACGGAAGACGACGGGGCTGGCAGCGTTCGGTCGGCGACAGGACGGCGAGCACGACGGTGTCGATGGTGCGTCGAGCGGCCGCACGGAGCACATCGCCATGAACAGTGGCAGGCTCGGGGAAGAAGGTGACAACTGTACACCTCTTTATTTTTTTTCTTTTCCTCTCTTTTCTTTCTATTTTCTTCATTTTCTTCTCTTTTCTTTTTCTCTCAATTTCTTTCTTTTACTATTTTTCTGATTGGTGTTTTCTTTTTTTCTTCTTTTTTTTTCATTTTCTCTTCTTTTTTTCCACTCTCTGTTTTTTTATTATTATTTTCTGTTTTTTTTTCTTTCTTTTTTTCTTTCTTTTTTTCTCCTTTTTTTTCTCTCTTTTCTCTGCTCTCTTTTTTTTTTCCTTCTTCCTCTCCCGGCTGCCTCCTTCTTCTTCTTCCTTTTATAAACTGAATTTTACTATTATCCATGTGATACCAATAATACCATTCGTCCGTATTACGGGCGAGTCCGATCCAGACCAGAAAATAACCGATACCTCCTTAGTTATTTTCCGGTGTGATTTTCTGAGAAATTCCGAAACCCGAAAAATACCAACTTAGGTTCGAAAAATCCGTGGGAAAATCACGAGCGCGGGAAAACTCTCGGTTTCGAAAAACGACTCCCGATTTACCTTGAATTAATTACCCAAGATTAATTCAACAGTAAACCACGGTAAAAAGACTTCTACAGTCCCGGTAAAAATCCAAATTTTTTTACCGGGCTGTTACAACTTTGACCATGAGGAGATATATTCAATGGGAAAAATAATATCTTTAGGTTTTAAGGTTTAGAATTCTAGGATTAAAGGTTCTAAGGTTTAGAATTTAGAGCTTTAGAGTTTAGGATTTGCATTTTACTATTTAGGGTTTAGGATTTTAAGTTTTAAGGTTTAGAATTCTAGGTTTTAGAGTTCTAAGGTTTAGAATTTAGAGTTTTAGGAATTAGAGTTTAAGATTTTCGTTTTAATATTTAGGGTTTAGGATTGTGGAGTTTAAGAATTTTAGGTTTAGGAATTTAAGGTTAAGATTTTTAGGATTTAGGGGTTTAAGATGTAAAGATTTATGTTATAGAATTTTTTTATTTTGGTTTTATGATTTAAAGTTTGGAGTTTAGGTTTTAGAATTTCTAGGCTTAATTTCTTAGGATTTAGGGTTTGGAGACTAGGATTTCAAAGTTTAAATTTTAGGATTTAAGATTTTTGGGTTTAGGATGTTAGGATTTGGGGTTTGAAGTTTAGGATTTAGGTTTAAAATCTTTATACAGGATTTATGGTTTAGATACAAGAAAGTCCCTAAAATTTTTAAGCATATATCAACCCCTTCTATTAAATTATTTAGCAAACATTTAATAGTCATAGAATTTTTTGTTAGAAAATAAAAGTTCAATATGTAGGCCCAAATTGGCTAATAGTGGGTGTCGAATATGCCCTTCTTCGCTTAATCTCCGATTTGGCGTCACGAAATAAAGGAAATTTTGCTACCTGTACTCGCCCTCAATTTGGAATTTGGTACCTGTACTAAAAATCCATGATTTTTGGTACCTGTACTTCGCAAGATTCATAGTTTTTGGTACTTCCGGTGGTCGGAGACACGTGTCCACTTTCTGTGAAGCCACGTCATCTGGGGTCCCATTCCATCAGGGTTCTACCAATTTCAACCCAAAATCACAAAGGACTAATGCCACGTATGGTCCCTGTGTTGCCCCTGAAATTTGGTTTTCGTCCCTGTGTTGAGATTCGATCGTTTTTCATCCCTCTGTTGGCTCCGTTTTACATGCTTTGGTCTGAGGCCCCGGAATCCGGCAGCTGGTGCTGACATGGCATGCTTTTTGGCTCCACATCATCATATATGGGACCCGCATGTCAGGTCAAGCCAAGAAACCAGAACGACCCGACCCGACTGGTTCCCCCACCTAAAAGACCCGTCCAACCAAACCGAGTGCATAATAAAATAAATAAAAAAAGAAAAAGAAATAGAAATCTTTTAAAAAAAACAAAACAGAAATCTAATAATTAATTATTTCTTTTATTCTTTTCCCCTTTTTCTTTTTTCCCATTTTCTATAATCTTTTCTTTTCATTCCAAAAGTTAATTTTTATGCCTTTCCCCATTAAAATAGAAATAACCATTTTTTATTCTTTTCCCCTTTTCCTTTTTTCAATTCATCCTTAATCTATTATCAATCTTTTTCCTATGAACATTATTCTTAAAAAATAATAAAAACAATACGAAAATATATAATCTTTTCTTAATCTTGTCTTATGAGTATTTTTTATTAGAAAGAATAAAATTAACTCCCACCACCGAAACAGGACCACCACCATCACCACCAGCCCATCTCCGACGACCCCCTTAAACCACCACCACCATCCCTCTGTTCATCTGCTAATTGCTGCCATAGCTACAATGGAGGAGGCAGAGGTCTGCTACTGTGCGTGGAGGAGGAAGCGATTTGGATACGCCATCGTCGTCGCGGGTGTTTGAGCGAGGAGGTTGGGGCGAGTCGCGTCGAGTCGTCGCCGTCGTCCTACTCGGTTCGCCGACGCCACTGCCAATGAAGACGCAGCCTTCACACAAGCGTCGGCCCAATCAACCACGCCACTGCCAATGAAGATGCAGTACCTTCAATTCAATTCCGCCACCATCGAACAACCCAGCAGTGACACAAAACCACCTACCCTTGCAACCAAAATCACAACGCAGAGACCAATTACCAGAAAGCAGGCCCATAGCGACGTCGATTGGCAGTGGCAACGGCGATGGGAGAGAACAAGCGTGACGAAGGAGCAGGGTCTCGCGCCGTCGCCTCATCCCTGCGACGCTGCCGCCTGAATCCAGCAACCAGATTGCCGTCGTGGACGTGCTGCCCCGTCTCTTCTACCTTTCCTCCTTTACCTTGACCTTTGGGTTTTAATTGTTGTGTTGTCGCGGTTGTTGTGATAGTGGATCCGATTTTGTTTGGTGGTGACAAAAGGATTGCTAGCTGAAATCGTACTAAGGTTGTTGGGTGTGGTATTCGGGTGTTGCTGTGGAGGTAGATGCGTGTGGACACCATGAGGTTGATGGTATTTTTTGGACGAGAGGTGGGGGATAAGTTTGAGTTCAAGGCGCTGTGGAGCGAGATGTACAAATTCTATTTTAGGTTGGAGGAGGAGGGAGGGGCGGGGACGGCGACGATGACGGGGAGGAGGAAGGGACACCGGCGGGGAGGGAGGAGGAGGAGGAAGAGGGGTTGCAGAGTGATTTATTCCTACAATTTTAATTTTTGTAAAAAGGAGAGAAATTAGATTACATTTTGATTAACTATTATACCATACATGTGTTTGATTATTAACTCTACAAAATCATTCTATCCTAATTTTTTAAAAAAACAATTTTGTTATAGAATTTAATATATATGTTTCTAAAAAAAATTGTTGAATGATCATGTGGATTTAATTTTTAGACACTATTTTTAAAAAAAAATTATTTTTTTTATTTTTATTGTGCACTTGGTTTGGTTGGACGGGTCTTTTAGGTGGGGGAACCAGTCGGGTTGGACCGTTCCGGTTTGTTGGCTTGACCTGACACGCGGGTCCCACATATGCTGATGTGGAGCCAAAAAGCATGCCACGTCAGCACCATCTGCCGGATTCCGGGGCCTCAAACCAAAACATGTAAAATGGAGCCAACAGAGGGATGAAAAACGATCGAATCTCAACACAAGGACGAAATCCAAATTTTAGGGGCAACACAGGGACCAAACCTGGCATTAGTCCAAATCACAAATACCGACCGTTCGAGGTCTAACCATACCAAATACACTAATTTTATTTTTAGAAAATAAATATATAAAATTTATACATATTTACAGTTTTTTCTTAAAATTATAATTCTTTTAAATTTAATCTTACTTCTTATTTACAAGTAAAATTAATTATTACTTTTAATTAATTTTATAATTTCTTTAAAAATTTTAATCTCCTTTTTTTTAAAATAATAATTTTTTTTAAAATAATAACTTAGTGATATGATCTAACAAGTTCTCATCATCTCCTTCTGCTTGGCTACGCCATTGCCAACAACAAACAGAATTAAATTCAAACCAGTTATACTACTTCACCAGTTCATGTTCAAAATCCTAAATTTCTCCAATTAATAAACCTCTCACCCTCTCCATTTACCCCTTCATTCCTTCGACTTCAACTCCCAAATTCCTTTCAAAATCATTTTTTAATTCAGTACTGATCATCCTCAATTAATCAAAAAAATATAGACACCAAAGACTTAGATAACAAATAAATCCAAACCTTTACATCTCCCTATTCAAAAATCTGTTCTCCATTATCTAACTTCCCATCAACAAAAAAAAAATACACACACACACATGAAGGAAGAAGCTCCTTCAGATCCCGAAATCCAACGGCAGTCGCCTTCTCTGGAGCCGGGGCGGAGGAGTCGACGGATCCAACAGCGACCTCCGCAGCTTCTCCTACTACGGATCTTCGGCTCCGCCATGTTCACCCTCCTCTTCATCGCGACTCCTTTGCCGTTCGTCATCGTCGACTGAGGCGGGCGGAGCGGGTTACAAAGCGCCATTTGATTGCATCCGGCGATAGCCACGGCTGCGGTGGTGTCTGTAGCCACTACGCCCTTTCAGGCCACGACGGTGTCGCTCACTGTCGTGGGCTGTGCTCTGCTCCAGTGGAAGCTCCTCGGCGGCGGCTCCTGTGCATGTTGATGAAGATGATGAAGCCTAAGGCTTTGTCCTTGTCACGCGTTATTATTCCAAAAAAATAACAAATTTATTTCATTTGTATCGCTTTGAGGGAATTTTGGATATATTAGTTTGAGTGATGAGATAATATAAGTGTTAAGTTATTATATTGTTAATATAAGTTTTTTTAAAAAAAGTGAGATTAGAATTTGAAAAGAAATTATAAAATTAATTAAAAATAAATGATTAATGTAAATAAGAAGTGAGATAAAAATTTAAGAATTATAATTTCAAAAAAAAAGTTGAAAAATATAAATTTTATATATTAACTTTCTAAAAATATAATTGAGGTATTTGATATGGTTAGACCCGGAGAAGTCGGTTTTTTTAGTGGTTTCGGGTTGAAATTGGTAGAACCCGGGTAGAATTTACCTCCGGATGACGTAGCCTCACAGAAAGTAGACAAGTGTCTCCAGCCACCCCCCGGCCACCGAAAGTACCAAAAACCATGAATCTTGTGAAATACAGGTACCAAAAATCATGGATTTTTAATACAGGTACCAAATTCCAAATTGAGGGTGAGTACAGGTACCAAAAATTCCTTTATTCCTTGGCGTCACTGATGCCAAATCGATTCTGAATCTAAAAATTGGTGATTAAGAACACACTTAAGAGAAGCGATATAGAGATTTGCACAACTGATTTAGAGTGGTTCCCCATGTAAGAGTACATCCACTACTTAAGGATCCCACTTTGAGATTTCTAACATTCACTATACTTGGCTTTTACGGGTTCAACCACAACCGTTTACAAGCTTTTTCCCTAGACTAATCTCAAACCTATCACTCACCACAAACCCTTCAAGTTTGCTGAATCCCACCTTAGTAGAACTAATCCCAAGTACCACTAAGATGTGTATCACTCTCAAAATGAAGTATCTTCAATGAACAAGTCAAGAAGATTTACTATTAAGCTCAATACTCAATGCTCAAGTTATCACAATTTTGGCTCAATGGAGAACTACAGGTATAACTTAACTTTCTTAATCAATAGAATTTCGCAATAGCAGCTCTAGGTTGGGTTCTTCAATCCTGCTTCAATTTATAGAGGCAGGGAAGATGAAGCCTCCAAATCCAACAGTCATAAGTCACTGTCAGCTGCATCAGGATCTAGCATGATTGGCGCCAGGACGTTCCTGTTCGAATTTTCTAGCTGGTGGCCTGCACATGTTAGCTGACTCCTAGGTTTGATCATCATATATTGGACTGAATCGAAAGGATCCGTTGTGAAAGGTTTCCAGACCTTTTATCAATCTTTTGCAAAGATGAAAGAAGTAGTATAATAGGTTTTATGCCTATGGGATCCGTCTTAACATCTGACCCTAAATCCAAGGTCGCCAAGGTCAAGGTAAGTGTCCCAACCACCATAAAAGCGACCTTTCATACATGCTTTTCCAACAAGTCTGGTCTACTTGCTCAAGCCTATTTCACTCACTCCAAGCTTCAAAAATCTGATCACATGTTTGATTTAGGTGTGTTTAGAGAGTAGAATATAATAATCTTAACCATAATTTGTCATAATCAAAATCAATTAAGCCAATGGTTAGGTAATTAAGCTAAATAACCAATTAATACTAATTGGCCTATTAATTAAGTACTAATTACACATACTGATTATCTTAATCCAACACAACATATCTCTATTCTTGTTTTTCAGTTCAGGGGTTTTTTGTTGGAAAATGAAACCAAAAGTTCAGGGTTTAATAGGTTCTAATGTTTTTCTTTTTTTGTCGAAAAGTTAATCATTTATATAGATTAATTTGGAGATAATTCTCCACATAAAGTACAAATACTACAACTATAACAGACGGATACAAAATGCGTTACTAGAGGGGTAAACCCCATCCTCCTAGTAACTACCGAATAAGGTTCTTTAAAGGTACAATACCATAAAAGGGAAATATAGATAAAGACAAGGCCTTCCAGGATGTTGCATTGGAGTAGAACTCGATCGGTAGTCCTTAAACGAAAGCACTCAGGCAACCGTACAAAGTTGTCCTGGTGTGTATATATAACCATTATGATTAACATCATACATTAAGAAGATATACAATAGGAAGTATAATACTATCACAATTCTGCCTAATCTATCACTTTACAATTATCTAAAACATTACTCTTATCATTCCCCCGCAATTTGAGCGTGGTTAAATTAGCCAAGCTCAAATTGGCACATAAAGATTTAAAAGTAGCCACCCCCAAGGACTTTGTAAAAATATCAGCTAGCTGCTGATCCGTGGCAACATGAACTACAGAAATCTGCCCCCATTGAATTCTTTCTCGAACAAAATGAAGATCAATCTCCAAGTGTTTAGTACGCTGGTGTTGAACAGGATTGTGAGCTAAATATGTAGCTGAAAGATTATCACAATGGACAACAACAGGCAATTTTGGTGGAAAACCGAGTTCAACAAGAAGAGATCGAAGCCAACAAACCTCTGCAACAGTGCTTGCAAGAGCTCTGTATTCCGATTCAGCACTACTCCGGGACACAGTTCTTTGCTTCTTAGCAGACCAAGAGATCAAGTTTTGCCCCAAGTAAAGACTGTAACCCGTGGTGGAACGACGAGTATCTAAACAGCCGGCCCAATCCGCATCTGAATAGGCTGCAATTGTGTCAACCGAAGTAGGACGAATAAGAAGACCTTGTGTCCGAGTACCTGAAAGATAACGAAGAATGCGTTTCACCGCTTTCCAGTGCTCTGTTGTTGGTGCATGCATGTATTGACACACTGTGTTGACAGCAAAGGAGACATCTGGCCTAGTGAATGTGAGATATTGTAGAGCCCCAACTGTTGTGCGATAAAGACTTTGTTCCTCATCATTCAATAACTCCCCATGATTTGCAGAAAGTGTTAACCGAGGTTGCATTGGGGTGGAGGCCGGTTTAAGAGATTGCATACCTGCACGATCAAACACAGATTGCAAATATTTCCCTTGGTGAAGAAGTAACCCATCAGTAACATGATACACCTGAATGCCCAAGAAGAAGTGCAGATTGCCAAGATCAGTCATCCGAAACTCTTTCTTTAACAAAAGCAATAACCGTCGAAGAAGAGAATCAGTAGATGCAGTCAGAATGATGTCATCCACATACAAAAGAAGGAAAGCCATATCTTGACCTGCGCGAAAGACAAATAAAAAGGCATCGGACTTGCTTGCTACAAAACCGTGAGAACAAAGAAAGGAGGCAAACCGGAAATACCAAGCACGTGGTGCTTGCTTTAAGCCATACAAAGCACGTTGTAGTTTACAAACATAAGAAGGATGTTGTGAATCTTCAAACCCAGGCGGCTGTTTCATATAGACATCTTCTTGGAGGAAACCATTTAAGAAGGCGTTTTTGACATCAAGCTGCCGAAGAGACCAACCAAACGACAAAGCAAGAGTGAGTACTGTCCGTATGGTGGCCGGCTTAACTACCGGGCTGAAAGTTTCACCATAATCCTCCCCTGGTTTTTGAGAAAAACCTTGCGCCACCAAACGTGCCTTGTAACGCTCCAGAGTTCCATCAGAGTTATATTTGCACCTATAAACCCATTTTGACCCAATCACATTCACACCCGATGGAGGGGGTGGAACAAGGATCCATGTGTGGTTTGTTTTGAGAGCCTGAAACTCGTCATTCATGGCATCACACCGTCGCCTATCTTTTGAAGCTTCTCTATAGGTTTTAGTTTCTGTGGGAAAAGTTTCAGTTAGCAGGTTTAATCGCTGAATTGGTTTTCGCGTACCAGCACGAGTACGGGTTACCATAGGATGCTGAGGTGCAGGTATACTATGTGAAGAAGAAGAGGGTAAAGAAGTAGGTTGGGAAGAAGAAGAGGGTATAGATGAAGGTGGAGAAGAGGTAGGCAAAGTAGTGACGGGTTCAGGTGTGTGGGTTGAAGACGCCTGTGGAGATGGATCTGGTCGAACACTGGATGAGGGAGTTGAGGATGGAGATAAAGGCAAAGAAAAAGAGGCGGGTGTTGACGTAACCGGTGCACCAGGTAAAGTAAAAATTAGATTCAGTTCAAAAGATGCTTCTGGGGCTGAAGAAGACGGTTGAGAGACATGAGAAAAAGGGAAAGTGGTTTCATCAAAGGTTACGTTGCGTGAAATGATAACCTTTTTAGTAGAGAGATTGTAGCAGCGAAAACCCCGATGACATGCAGAGACTCCTACAAAAACATGCAAAGATGCTCTAGGGGATAACTTATGAGATGATGGATGCATATTATGTGGATAACAGGATGACCCAAAAACACGAAACTGATCTACTGGTGAGTGATAACCATACAGAATTTGAAAGGGACTAGACCACTTCAAGGTGCTATGAGGAATACGATTAATAACAAAATTAACATAACAAAGAGCCTCCACCCAGAATTGTAAGGGCATATGTGCATGATAAAGAACAGACCGAATACCATTTAGAAGTGTGCGATGCATACGCTCAGCCATGCCATTCTGCTGATGACTATATGGACATGAAAGTCTACGCTGGATACCATGAGTGCGCAAATAAGAATCGAAAGCAACACTACAGAACTCGCCCCCTCCATCAGATTGTAAGAAACGTATTGGTAAAGAAAATTGAGTCTTTATTTGAGCATGAAATTGCTTGAAAATATCTAAAACATTACTCTTATTTTTTAAAGGAAAAACCCAACAGAATCTGGAGAACTCATCTAGAAAAAGAACATAATACCGAAAACCACTAAAAGAAACAATTGGTGATGTCCAAACATCACAATGGACAACATGGAATAAACCTAAACTAGGAGAAGAAGACGTTGGATAGGGCAGCACTGTGTGTTTGCCCATCTGACATGCGTGACAAAAGCCAGGATCTGCAGTTGAAGTAGAACCCAAGGGATTAGTCCTGAGAAACTGCTGCAAAACAGGTAGTCCTGGATGACAAAGTCGTGCATGCCAGAGAGTGGAGGAAACTCGGTGACTCGAAAAAGCAGAAGGAGGAAACGAAGACACTCGAACAGAATATAAGGGCCCATGATCATTGCAACGAATCTGATGATGCTGGAAGCGATGGCCCTTCACATAAAAACCATGCGAATCAAAAACAACAGAACAACCATTATCAGAGGCAAAGCGTTTAACAGAAATCAAATTTTTAGTGAGAAGAGGGACAACTAACACATCACACAATCGAAAAGAAGTGAAACCAATACGAAAAACCTTGGAACCAATATGAGTAATAGGAAGAAAATTACCATCTCCAACCTGAACTGAATCCGAACCAGAATACTCAGTAAAGGTATCAAGAGTCGAAGCATCATTAGTCATATGACTAGTGGCTCCAGAATCAGCATACCAAACCGAGCCAGAAGGAGAACTAGACGAAGAAGACATATCATGCAAGCCTGCAAAAGTGGACACAGACAGACGCTGAGGACAGTGTTTAGCAGTATGTTGGTATCCGTCACAGAGCTGACACCGTACCGGGGCAGGGCCCAACACAGAAGAAGGACGAGGAGGGCGAGGAGAAGAAGAAAAACCAGAGGGTTTAGGAGAAAATGAGGAATATGATTGTGGTGGATAATAGGGTTTAGGATTGTAGGGAGGTCGAGGTTGATAGCCACCACCACGACCACCCCGATGTTTATGAAATCCACCTCGATTACCTCTGCCACGAGAAGAGGCAAAAAAGGCTTGGGATGAATCAACAGAAACAGAAGAAGCCTTAGCCTTACCAAGGCGAGACTCATGTGCCAGCAAAGCAGACCGTAGTTCATAATAGGTGGGGAGAGGGTTTTTATTCGTCATCATAGTCACGAAATCAGAATATGCATCAGGCAATCCATCCAAAATTTGCAAAACAACATCATCCTCACTCAAACCGCGCCCAATGGACTCAAGACTGTCAGGTATACTCCTAACAGATTGAAGAAATTCAGAGACTGACCTAGACCCCTTTTTGGACTGAACAAATGCAGACCTATACTCCATGTACCTAGCATGAACATGATCATGAAACAGAGCCTCCACTGCCAACCAAACCTCTCGTGCAGTTTGAACAACACCAGGACGAATTAAGTGTTTAAGGATATCGGGACTAACTGTGGCAAAAATCCAAGTAACCAAAGTACTGTCTATTTGGTTCCATTGAGAAAAAGCTGGGTTTGGTTCAGAGGGATCATTAGGATCAGAGGAAGGGACGGTAGGAGGAGGTGGTGCACTGGTTCCGTCAACATGGCTGATGACCTGATGGGATTGAAAAACTGTGTAGAGAAGGCTTTGCCAGACAAGGAAATTGGAGAAATCGAGGGTGGCTGGGACATAGTTTTTGATGTTACTGACACTCAACACTGAGTGTACCGTTGAATGAAGAGATGCAGGATGAGTAGAAGAAGAGGAGGAGGAGGAAGAAGAAAGTGTAGAAGAAAGAGTAGAAGAAGAAGAGGCCATTGTAGGAAGAAAAAGAGAGGATTTGCTTCAAAGGATAGACTATGGCTCCGCTACCATAAACGAAAGCACTCAGGCAACCGTACAAAGCTGTCCTGGTGTGTATATATAACCATTATGATTAACATCATACATTAAGAAGATATACAATAGGAAGTATAATACTATCACAATTCTGCCTAATCTATCACTTTACAATTATCTAAAACATTACTCTTATCAGTCCTCAAACACTGGTAAGCAACTGATAGAAAAGGATATTTAGGCCTGATAATGCAGGTTACTATCCGAAACACAAAGTGTTTTAAAGAGTCACTCCCATATGACAAAGGTGAAAACCATTCGAGTATCGTCATTACCAACACAAAGTCTAGAGGCCTGCTGGGGAGGAGCACACGCCCTGCCTCAATTGCCAGCTCTTACAACCCTTGAATCCGGCCAACAACGGCGTTCCCTTTTATTTTTGGTTGGGTATCCCGACCCCAACTAGATTGCAACAAAAACTCATCCCCATTAGGCATGAGAGAACTCAGCTTATCCATCTCTCTTTCACTTATTATCCGGGCTTCTTCTTCTTACTTTCCCCGTCAGTGAACAACAGGGATTTCTTCTTCTTCTTCTTCTTCTCTCATCCCCATTAGGCATGAGAGAACTCACATTAAAGTGACAAAAAGATGAGGATAAATCCTAGCTCCATAAATTTATCCCCACTAACAAACACCATCACTTAGGCTCGGATGGGAGGATCATACTCCCACCCCCAGTCACATGCGCAAACCCAACAAACCATGGACATCCAGCTAAAGTTCTCAGCAAATAACCCTTAAAGCCGTAAACAGAAAAGGTTTTGTCAGAGAATACCTTTGCCACCAGGTGTGGCTAGCTGATGATATCTCCAAAGACATGGTCGATGTTGCCTTGAAAAGGACATTTAAGCCTCACCAGGCAATCCTCCTCCCTCCATTGAAAGTCCGGTGGAGTTGCTATTGCAGAGGAATAGCTGATGATGTTGGCAAGGGCGTGGTCAAGATCCCCAATCTCCTTGTCCAGATCTGCGGCTTTGAGTTTCACCACTATATCCTCCTCCCTCCATAGAGAATCTATCGGTGTAGACATAGCCATAGGCACAAGCTGCAAGCAACACTCAGCGATGGAGATCGATTGAAAGTGAAAGGAAGAACTAGAAAGTAACAGGAACAACCTCCTAATGTTTGGGGTCTTGTATTTTTCATGACTGAAAATCAGAATATCTTGATGAAGTTGATTAACCCGAGCCAACTGATGTAAGGCAAGACAAGAGGTTGGTAATAATTAATATTATTAGGACTGTACAGTGGCATATTTCTTCAGGCGCTACGTGTCAGATAGGGAATGGGCAAGTGACAATGCACATAATTGGTGGTCCAAACTCAAGAACCGGTGCACCTTTATTCTCCCATACCATACCCCGTTGTCATCCACCACCAATCTTTTCTAATCATAACCCAATGACCCTACCCTTTAGTTAGTACCCCCCACCCATGCATGGGAACAATATTATTGTGTTTACTCTATATAGTTTCCGCCTCCTAAAATCCAAAACAACCCAAGAAATAAGGCAAGAAACTAAGAAACAAGAGTAATACTAGTAAAGACCCCACCCAATGCCCAAACAAAAGCATCCAGCTTTGATTGTGTGCTAAGCTGGCACCAGCTTTGGGACTTGGCTCCTCCAGTTATTGCTCACGCGTCCCCCACCCTCTCCACCTCCATAACATAATTTATACTCCTAGTTTCTTTCTTCTAAACGCAAAGCTACATTTCCTTTTTTTCACTATATATAGAGATATAGCTGCTTACCCAAAACCCTATCACCACACTCACTCACTCACAAACCCATCTCTCTCTTTTTTTATCTTGGAATCCTCTTTTCCATTTCTTGACAAATACTAAGAACCCAGAATG
>JAKUCV010003280.1:0-37814 GCA_028386065.3 Turnera subulata | reverse complement strand
TTTAAGTATTACGGTTGCTTGCATATCACTGTTTATCCTTGGTCGGTGAGCACTTCGGACTCACCCCTCGCCTGCGGGGTTTCATCCCGTAGGTTAAGTTGTTTCCGTAGTTCAGGTACGATGTTCGATGGCTGCTGTTCTTCTTCTCCACCTGACTCCGGATCCATACCACCGATGCATGTGCATAAGACTTCCGCTGCTATTCTATTGCTTATATTGTTGTACTGCTGTTTTCCTGTGATATGTATATTACTGATACTATCTGCTGCTGCTGAGAGCACTGTGTTGGGTTTGAATAATGGTCCCCGAGTGTGGGTGACAGTTGTATTGATAGTTGATATTGTATGATATTTGCACGTTGTACTGTCTGTTCTATCATCATGAATAGTTTCGGCACGTGTTTACTGTGTTACGGTAAATACGGGTCGGGGCGCTTCATTTGTAGCATGTTGACATCCCTTATCTATTTTATTTTCTTCTTCTTCATGAACTAAATACTCTATCTAGGTTTATTGGATGTAGCTACTGTTGTGATGTTTGATTTATAATTCAGACTTGGTTTTCTTTTATTCGTTATGCTTTGATTTGTTATGGAGTGCTTAACAATGTCTACGGCTTGATCACCCTCAAACACTATTTTAGATGCCTTAGGCTCCGTTTGGTTGCAGAACAAGATGGGACGGGACTGGACAGGACTGAACTGGACAGGACTGTGTCCTCAGAAGTTGTTTGGTATGCTATGGACAGGAGCTGTTGTCCTGTCCTATAGGCTGTTTGGTGTCTATGGACAACTGTGGACTAAACTGTATAACGTCTATTTTGCCCCTGATACAATATTAATGTGTTGTTTACTGTTTTCGGTACATGTCACCACCAATAAATATGTAGACCAACAAGGAAGGGTCTAAAATTATTAGGGAGGCCAATTTTGTGAATATTTAGAAATTTTTAATGTAACTCTTATTACATGTTTTAATATTTTTAAGAAATTTAAAAAAATCAAAAGGAAGTAATTAGAATGGAGAACGTCTTAATAGTAAAAATATAGACCAACAAGCTAGTGTGTAAAATTATTAGGGAGACCAATTTGTAAATATTTAGACATTTTTAATGTAACTCTTACATGTTTTAATATTTTTAAGAAATTGAAAAAATCAAAGGGAAGTAATTAGAATGGAGAACATCTTAATATTAAAAATATAGACTAGCAAAATAGTGTGTAAAATTATTAGGGAGACCCATTTTTGAATATTTATACATTTTTAATGTAACTCTTACATGTTTCAATATTTTTAAGAAATTGAAAAAAATCAAAGGGAAGTAATTAGGATGGAGAACGTCTTAATATTAAAAATATAGACTAGCAAACTAGTGTGTAAAATTATTAGGGAGAATTTTGTGAATATTTAGATATTTTTAATGTAACTCTTACATGTTTTAATATTTTTAAGAAATTGAAAAAAATCAAAGGGAAGTAATTAGGATGGAGAACGTCTTAATATTAAAAATATAGACCAGCAAACTAGTGTGTAAAATTATTAGGGAGACCAATTTTGTGAATATTTAGACATTTTTAATGTAACTCTTACATGTTTTAATATTTTAAGAAATTGAAAAAAATCAAAGGGAAGTAATTAGAATTGAGAACGCTTTAATATTAAATACGAAATATAAAATGTTAGATAGAGTAGAAATACCATGTTAGATGTTCTATATTTGACATGAAGAATAAAAAGGATGCAATTACAAATACTTAATAGCCGCCATCACAACAAATGCTAACACAAAGCCAATAGCACTATGCTTGTACTTTTGATTTTCCATAACAATGGAATTCATGTCCACCATCTTAGGTTGGCTTTCCCCCTTAGTTGAAGTCGATGGCATGATATCTTGTGGAGTTGAATTTGTGGGTGATTCATTCATGAATGCTTGGAAGTTGTCGCGAACCCAATGTTTTTCACTCAACACATACGCTGTTTGTGCCTCTTGCAAAGTCTTGTATCCTTTAAAACTCGCATACGGGAATGAATCAGTGACCATCTTCACATCGTCCCAATTATCATACACGCCATTACGATGACCATTAAATACAGCATAGTATTTGTATCGTGTCATTGATTAAACCTACAGATACCAAAACCTGTCACAAGTATTAGTTGCAAAACAATTCCAATAATGTCTGTAGCCAAATAATATCCATTCACTTGCATTGCATCATAACCGTCATAATATCAAAAACTAGCACAAATCAACCAAGATACCAACAGCAACAATCAATAACATAATAGCAACATAAACATTCATTGCATCATAATCATCATAACCAAGCCGGACAATATCCAAAAATATCCACAAATCAACCACAACTAGGCTGCCACTAACTAATAAAATTACCCTACTAAGTAAGATTAAAGTTCCAGAAATGCATCAACCACCAATGTTCACATTGCAATGTGAAAAGTAGCAAAAACAGTGAGAGTAATGCATCATTAGGTTAATATCTACGAAGTGTGGTAATTGTGGATTGTCTGACTTCTGTTGCTTGTCAATTACCCAGCATGGTTTTGATAAATTCCCTCTTCTGGTCATCATTCATCTCCCAGAAGAACTTTGTCAAACCTGCATTCCCAGAAAGCCTCATTGCAATCTGAACTGACTCGTTAGGCGTGAGTCCAAGCCTGTGCAGCTCATCTCCAAGAACCCTGGTTGGATCTTTGCCATGCATAGCATCAGCAAGTTTATCAATGTATCCGTTGTAGCCTTCAATTCCAGTGACTATAGCTGCAGCCAGACCATCCAAATTCTCAGAGCTCCTCTTGCGTTTCCTGCTGCCACTTTTGATTTGCACAGTTTCAGGAAATGTGTGAGACTGCTCAGGGTTCGAGGCCTGACCAACATTGGAGGGCTGAGCAGTGTAGGTGAAGGCAGAATCTGCTCCCCCCTCTCCTTGCCCCTCAATGAATTCAGTCAATGCCCGATCAGCTTCATCCGACAATTCACCAAGTGCTCCATCAGCTCAGTCAACTCCAAACACATAGGACAATCTGCTGAAAAGAGGGAATGGAGTTCCACACTTATATGACTTGTTAGGATTCCTCTGCACAACATACAAAGGAAACAATATCATAAAAGTACTAATTAAGAAGCATACATTTCAGAACTGGGGTAATTAAGAAACACACATTACAGATTACAAGGAAAACCAACAAAGGCAGCAACAAAGATGTCTAACAAATGGTAGATGGAGCATTTTTTTCCTCTGAATATTGACAAAAAGCTAGAGGTAATTCAGGATTATTACCTTCGTGTATGCTGCAATGACTTCCCTGCTGTCACATTCAACACATTTCTTCACATCATTCCAAGCGAAGCCACTGAAATTTGTCATTTTATTGCATGCATTAAATTTTTCCTTCAACCTTTTCATCTTATTCCTCACATTAGCTATAGTAAGGCTTTGGGAGCTTTTTAGCTAGCTGGCTTACAATCAAGTTAATTGTGCCTGGCTTAAATGAGCCAGCATCAACTCGGTGCCCATCATTCACCAATTCCTCCAAGATGTCAACCAACATTGTTTCCTCCCCTACAGTCCAAGATCGCCTATCAGCCATGACTAAATTTCCTATACAAATGAATAAATAGAGCACAGAATGGAAAGAGGAATCCAGACTCAGGTATAGACAGTTTAAAATAATACAACACAAGTTCAATTAAATGCCACTAATAATTTGTAATGAAATGTCAGTAATAATAACACAATAAAATGTCCAAATAATACAAACAATCACCTCATCATGTCCATACAAATCCCAAGAATAGAAATAAAATAAGTCATACAAATGTTTAAGGAAACAATTCTGAAAGTAATATAAAGATGCAACTTAATCAAGAAACAACAATAACAACAACAATGCCAACACCATTATTAAAAAAATCAGAGATTGCCACGAGCATTCTGCCACTCTTGGTACATTTGTTGTGCCAATTCATCCCTCTCCCTAAACCACTCATCTGTGGCGTGAACCGAATCAATCATTTCAGGATTCTCATTCTCCTCATCTCCTTCATTCACATTACCTTCAGCTACATTAGGACTATCTTCCTCAGGGTCACTTGACATGACAGTCCCAATAAAATTATGGAGCATGCAACATGCAATAATGATGCGACCCTGAGTCTTAATTGGGTAAAATGAGGGACTCCTCAATATAGCCCACCTTTTCTTAAGCAGACCGAATGCCCTTTCAATCACATTCTTGAGCATGTTTTAAATTGAAATACTCCTCATTATTCCTAGGCAGCCTTGTCCTCGACACACTTGCTGCCCATTCTTTCAGATGGTATCGAACACCACGATATGGGGCCAAAAATCCTGGACCATTAGTATAGCCGGCATCCACTAAATAATAATTACCTAAAATAGTTCAAGTTAAGTTAAATTTTATCAATTTATAGCACTGAAAATAGTTTTTCTTCTTAAATTATTTTTCAGCCAAAAAACACCTACCAACAGGCACTTGTAATCCATTAGGCCTTGACACAGCATCACGTAGGACCCTTGGATCAGAGGCAGAACCCTCCCAACTAGTAAACACCAAGACAAAATTCATTTCACGATTACAAACACCTAGCACATTCATTGAAATTCTGCCTTTTCTGGTTCTGTACCTTGGTTTATCTTGATCAAGAACTGTGACATCTATATAAGTTCAATCTAAAGCACCTAAGCAGCCCTAAAACATCATTTGACAATGAAAATATAAGTAAGTATTATTTGTAATTTATAAGTAACAAACACTGGAAAACTATGATATGACTCATTACCTTAAACCATTTCCACCTTGAATCAGAGTAATTCTCAGGGATTGGCTCTAGTTTTACAAGCAAATCTTTGTGCAGTCTTATCACAGAGCACAAGACTCTGTTAAAGTGTCTGCTAATGGTTTCACCTGACCTACCAAACCTATTCTGAAGGGTTCTATTCTTTTGGTGGTGAGCTAGTATGTGAAAAAAAGTCAAAACCTGCTCGTCTATAGTTACACTCCCTTTGGATTCTAACCCACCTTTGACCCTCAACAATTCACACAGCCTTGCAAAAGCATTGATATCCATCCTCACATTCGAAATACACACATCACAAGCTCTAACCATACCATCAATGACATTCCTCCTAGTCTGATAAACAGCAAATGTCCTTTCCCCTAAAGCTGCATTTCTACGCCTTTCAACTCTCCTATGATGATACATGAGAATCAACAATGCACAATTCAGGAGCATGTCAAATTGATGCCAAGTGAATACGAAAAATGCTAAACACTATTGCGCAAGCTTCCGCCTTTCTTCCATCTATACCAACCAACAACCATGAATAAGAATCAACTACACACACCAACTAAGCATGAAACAAGTAAACACACCAACATCTAAGTAAGCAACAAATAAACACAACAACCACCACAATTTGAATACAAGAAATCCAAACATAATCGCAATACCAACTATTCAAATTTAAACGACATATATGACTGATGGTAATAAATTCATACCTTGTCAAAAACCCAGCAACGCCTCACTGCATCGAGAGATAACAGTATTAGTAAGAAAGAACTATGAATTGCGAAAATGGGAGAGAAAATAATTGAGGGAATCAGCCAAATTAGGGTTTCAAAACAATTTGGGCAATTGCTAAATTAGGGTTACTGTCTCTGGGCAATTTGGGGATCAAACGCAATTGGGCTTCAGTATAGCAAAATTCGAGGAGAAGAAGTGAAGAAGAGCAGAGAAAAGCAACAGACGACAACAAAAATCTAGAACGCAAAACCCAGAATGCAAACCATAACCAATAAGCAACAGAAGAGCAAAGAAAAGCAACAGAAGACAAAGGTAGAGATGGAGAAGAACCCAGAACACAAAACCCAGAAGCTACAAACCCTAACCCAGAAGAAAGAAACCCCATAACCCGAACAACACAAAAGCGAACCAAACCCCCAGCACACCACAACAAAGAAATCAAGCAATACACTAACAAGCTGAGGAAATCAAAACCAGAAAAGTGATACACGAACCCATTTAGCCACAAACACAGCAACTTCCTTAAACGAGACATGGTAAATGGAAGCCAAAATTAAGAGGGATCTAGTGGGGAAATTGAAGGAAAAAGAAATCAGGGGGAGAGGGAAGTGAATCTGGGGTGAAATCGAAGAGAGAAGAGAAGAGCAGAGCATACCAAAAAGAGGAAGAAAGAGAGAGTGTGCGGCGCAACAAATGGGAGAGGAGAGTAGGGTTTCGGCCTTTTATTTGTTGTTAGGGTTATAAGGGTTAGTTTTGGGTTAATGAAATTTCAGCAGGGATAGAATCGGAATAGAAAAAGCTTGTCCTGTCCATGCCCATTGTGTCCGCTCGAAATGGAGGGGACAAAAATTTTCAAAATTTGTCCCTCCACGTCCCAGCATGTCCCATTCTCGCGTCCCGTCCAAGGCGCATCAAACGCGGGACAAACTGGCTTGTCCCGTCCCGTCCCCATGTATCCCATGTACCAAACTGTGCCTTAGTGACGCACCAAGAGGAGAAACTAAGAATTCAGACCATTCCATATCAAACCTCTATCCTACTGATTGTCGAGAGAGATTTTTAGGGTAGTTGAGGATAACAGCGCCTAACACAGCGGCCACTGCACCCTAGAAAAGGCATCACTGGCGAATGCGGGCTGTTCGGGACTAGGGTAGGTTTACGATTGCACGTGACTGTAGTTGTAAACACCTCAGGCTAGGTAGCCCTTCAAGGTGGACGAATTTATTTACCATGTTATTGAATTATTGTTAAACAGCTAGGCAGTAGTGAACCCTAGACAACCTAGGTTCCCGTCCACTGCGTTTCTTCCTAAGTAATCGATATCAATCACCTTTATTTTTTGTTTATTTACTTTATTTGTCCCAGAATATTATTTTACTCTCTTTTTATCTCTTGTTATTTACTTTATTTTCGTCGCGATATAAATATCTCGAAATATTGTTCTCTCTTCACGGATTTTATTTATTTGTCGTTTTATAGTCTAATCAATTGAAAGCTTGAGGTCAGTATTGTTTCGCAGTCCCTATGATTCGATCTTGTTTACTACAACAATGTTGTGCACTTGCAGCTAGTTTTGCACGAACGCAAACAAAGACGCCGAGAGGCTGTTTTATGGTGTCTCTTCAAGCTTAAATCGATACCACAACAAAAACACTAGAAGACAAAGTGATAACAACGATGGCATGGTGATGGGTTGATGGTTGTGGAGTGTCGGTGACGGTGTGGTGGCGGCGTGGTGAGTGAAAACAGAGGCGAGATGTGTGGTTGAGAGGAAAAAGAAAGATAAGGTTGTGAGGAAATCAGGAAAAGATAAGGTTGGGAGAGAGGATGAGAGATGACGAATAATAAGTATTATTGGGTGTGGGAGTGACTGTGGGTAATTTTTATTATATAGGTCGGTTCGGTATTTCATTAGTTACCGAAGACATGGCATGTGTTGAGCCGACCTCTTCCCTATCCCAATTCAACATGGTACAAATCGAATTTTGACTGTAAGACCCTCCTTTTTTTTAATCAAAACTGTCGGTTTACGATCGGTTATGGTTCGGTTGGGTCGGTACGATTATTTTGCTCTCCCCTATAAGAAAGTGGATCACAAGAGAGACAAGAAGGTCAGAGAATGTTGTCTCTCTCCTCTTTGCTTCAATCATGTCCGATGGTCCTCACGCTGGTCCACACATGCCAAGAATGGAATGTTTTTGAATCAAAGAGTTGAAAAAAGAGAAGACTTCCAGAAAAGAACCCAACATCAGCAAGTAGAGAATATGAGTCAACTTTGAAAGTTTGAGCCCTTGGAGGAAGAGCCCCTCTGATTTAGAATCTATATAAAGAGGTCTAAAGCCTCTCTGAAAATGATCCCAGCTTATTGAGAAAGATTTTGAGTCTAAAACTTGTGCTTACATCTATGTTTTTCATCTTGTGCTTACACTTGTATTTATCCTCTTAGTTAGGGTAGTTTTTAGGCAAGACTTGGATTACTTTTGTTGGGTACTCAAATTTAGGATTAAATTTGAAGAAGATAAATTAGAGCTCAGCCAGTGAAAAACTTAGGTTAGAGCTGCTCCTATAAAAACTTGTAAAGATTGATGTTGAACCCGTAAAAGCCTATTATAGTATGAGTTGAAATCCTAAATGAGGGTCATTTAAGTAGTGAATCAACCCAGAGGTGGGGAATCACTGTAACACGTTGTGTGTTCTTTTCTTACTCATGTTCTTCAATTTATTCGTTTAAGTATACGGTAGAATCTGGGATGCTTAGAGTTTAAGGGGAATGCAGTATGCCTTTTCTTACACTTGTTCTTCAATAAGGGTAACGCGTCAAGCCACGGGAAGAAATTAGTCCGATAGTCAACTAGGACACTCTTCTAACATTTAAAAAAAAAAAACTTAGAAGCTTGGTTTGTGGAAAACCATCTCATTTATCAGAAACCCTACAATAAGAACACTGAAAGTTTACTTTTTCTTATTTATTGGCGCATATCGTTTACTTAGATATGTTCAGTTTACAAACAAAAAGAATTGAAAAGGTGTACAAAGGAAACACTTGGCTCAATAAAAAGGTATTAAAAATGAATAATATTGAACTATCTCTGTTCTATCTGATACAGGGAGTTGAAAAAAAGGCTATGAAAATTGTTAATTCACAGCAGAAGACAAGACTTAATTGTTGAATGAATCACTTCAAAAAAAATTGTTGAAGTGATATGGTATCCATATAAAGTAGGCTTGATGGAGGAAGGGTATTGTGTCATATCAGAGATTGGGAGATTGCTAACAATCGTTGTTCTGCTGTTTAAATATTTAAATTAAGGTGTATACACTTGTCATGCTTTTTCTGGGAGAATTACACTTGTCGTGCTTTGATTAGTCTTTGGTTTTTTTTGGCAAAAGAGGACAAGACAATTAAAAGGAGGGTTTCCATCAGGAAAATAAATAAATAAATAAAAGGAGAGGTTTCCATCAGAAAAAAATAAATAAATAAAAGGAGTGGTTTCCATCAGGAAAGAAAAAATGAAAAGAGAGGTAGGCCCTTTGATTAACTTGTGTTCTCTCTTGACCAAAAAAACTTGTGTTCCCTCTCATGCTTTCCCTTTTATTTATTTTACTTATTTTTTATCAGCTTCGCGAGAAGAGTACTACCGTAGCAACTAGCAGCATATTTGTTAACTCATGACATTATCTAAAATAATATCATTTACTTACTATTCTAGAATTTACTGTATTTTATGATGACTTACTCCATATCTATTGTGTTTCTTTTATCTTTTTCTCTCTTTAAGAAATTTTAATTTTTTAGAACTTTGGTTATAGTTATCTATTTACGTTTACACAAATTGTGGAAGCATGACAGAAGCTTTAACAGTAAGAACTTATATTTCTGGCATCCTATGCGAAATTATTACACAAAAACTTGCACCATTCTCATTTTACAATTTGCATCCAAGATAAGAAAAAATATTGTCAAATAATTTCAGAGAATATAAACAAAAAAATAATAAGAAGAGAAATAAGTCTTGAGAACTCAAAAAAAATATGAAATAATCTAAAATTTGTTTATTTAAATGAAAATAATTAATTTTCAGGTGTGGAAAGAGTGTATGTTAGCATCCTTCAAATTTCAGTATGTTCTTTCCCATTCTTCAAACCATAAATTTCAATTTTTAATTTTAAAAGTCAAATGATATCATTTTTAATGCTTAGGGTTACATTGGAGGGATTCGAAATCTCGACCAAGTGGTTTAAAGAGAATGCAATACCATAAACGTTTTACCACTGCAATCAATACTAATTAGTATGTCTTTTTATCATTTTGTCACAGAATCATTAACCTCTCTTCAAAAAGTCAACATAATAAAACGCATAATATGCTTACATAGAAACTTAGAATTTCCTTACTCTCTAAGAAAAACTTTGAATTTCCTTTCTCCTCTCCGACATGGGACTTTGTCACGAAGACAGTGAAAGGAAAATGAAAGAGCTAGAGACTTTAAGGCTACCTACGTTAACTCAATTTTTAGCTCCCTTGTTTCAAAATACAAAAATACTAATTTGGTCCTCTTGAATTTCGATGTTATGTTAAGCTGCTAGTTTATGAATCTTGTTCCTAATGTCCCAGCTTCTTTTGAATATGTAAATAAGAAAATACCAAGTATTTTTGTTGTTTACTGTACTATAGAAGTGAAGAATCACTTGGAAATGTTTTTTTTTTAAACATAAATCACTTGGAAAGGTTAGGGATTAGGCGCTCGTAAGTGCTTAGTATGTAACAGCCCGGGTAAAAATTTGGATTTTTACCGGGACTGTTAAAGTCGTTATACAGTGATTTACCGAATGAATTAATCTTGGGTAAGTAATTCAAGGTAAACCGGGCGTCGTTTTTCGTAACCGAGTCTTTTCCCGCGCTCAAGATTTTTCCGTGGATTTTTCGGGCCTAAGTCGGTATTTTTCGGGTCCCGGAATTTTCGGAAAAATCACACCGGAAAATAATTAAGTGGGTGTATCAGTTATTTTCTGGTCCGGTCGGGACACGACTGCGTGATTAGTCACGCAGCCGCCTCTTACCTGTGCTCTCGTGACGTCCCTGTGTAACCTGTGATTTTTTTCTTTTTCCCATGCCTTCTCTGCCAACCTCACCACTGCCTACACCATTTTCTTCTTTGCCAACTTCATTTTCTCTGCTAGCTTCTTATCCCGTCCTTACCCTGCAAAAGAAAACCAGTTACCCTCCTCTCTTCTCAAACCAGAACCAGAAAAAGAAAGGAAAAAAAAAAAGAAAAACATGAAAGCATGAACATCCACCAACCGGTAGACGCCACATCACCCCGTCACCTTCCTCACCTCCCGTTACTGTTCACGCGGCAACAAACCAAGCCACCGCACGCATCACGACCCCCGTCGACGCCTCCCTCTCGCCGTCGCCATCTTGACGCCACCTTCACCGCCCGATCTCGCCGCCCGACGCGCCGCGCTTGGCTGGAGACCCGACGGGATGCCCGGGGTTCGCCTTCCATCCAGCCGTTCGTCGCCTCCAACCGCAGCTGTGCCGACAGCCGCCACAGCCTACGTCGCGTTTCCTCCCGCCGCTGCTGTCGCCGCCCGCGTGCATCTCGCCGCGCCGCCATCGTTTGCAGGTGAGCAGACCCGTTGAAGATGGGCACGACCCGGTTTCGCGTGGGTTGACCCGACTCCACAAATGGGTTGTGGCTTGGGTTGAAGACCTGGGCTGCGCGGAAGCTGGGCCAAGTTGGCTCGGGCCTGCTGCTTGGTCTGGGCTTTGACCTGGGTTGACTCCTTTGATTGGGTTGGGCTGAGTTTGGATGTGGGCTGCATAGTATGGCCCAGTCCGGTTAATTAAAAAAAAAAGAATAAATGTATATATATAATTCTAATTCTGGAAATATAAAAAAAAACATATTAAAGATTATAATTTTTCTGGAAACATTAAAAAAAATATATATGGTTATATTTGGTTAAAATAAAAGAAGTAACTACTTGATATAGTATTTTCAAGAAAGTAAGGAAATTATAACATGATTACGGTGAATGCCTTTAGGGATATAAAAAAGTGGAAATGTTTTACCATAAAAATATATATATGGTATACGTAAGTAATACTTCTGGAAAAGATTATTATGTTGATAATATAATTATTTGGGAATATATTATATCTTTAGAAAATAAATATGCATACCTACATTTATTTTCAGAAAATATGTTAATATGATTATATTTTCTGGAAAAAGAGTACACATAGTGTAAGCTTACCTTAATATATATATTTGTTAAATAATGATTTTCTGGATATATATTTATATTTATATTTATATTTAATTTATGTTGCTAGAAAAAAAGGGAATATGACATAATTTATTATATGGAAGTATTTTCTGATATATATATAAAATTTGTTTAGTATTAATTATGGTAACTATAATTTGGAAAAAAGTATAATTAATCTGTGGAAAATATTTTGAAAGGAGTTTTAATTAAAGTATGGTACCGAAATTATATTCGGATATACGTACGGTATAATATTTTCGGTAAAAGATGATAATAAAAGATATGAACCGGGATGGGATTATTTCGCAGTATGGCATCATAGTATACCGATTATGTGCATTTATGTGAGCATGTTGTTTTGTTGTATAGGTTTGATATCGAGCAGTTCCGGTGGAACCGGTTTTGGACCGATTAATGTTTCCCGAGTTAAGTAAGAGGCCAAGGTGAGGTTAAGTAAATATTTATGTACTGCCGTGATATCAAGTTGCTGTTTGCTACATGTGATATTTGCTGGTATGAAACTTTGTGGCTGTGTATGGTTTGTTGTGTGATGAATTAAGTGGATAATTATTGTCGTTGATGTTGTTGAAATTATTGTTGCTGTTGATATTATTGATGATGTTGGAATTGTGGATACAAGTAAGACTATTACTGTTGTTGACTGTGAGAAATGTGTAAGTTGAGTACCGAGAGTACTAGTATGGGGACAGTTTGGAATAAGTTTGTATTATCCAGACGAGCGGAGAGGCTGCGAGCCTGCTCGGGATAATGAGTTGATGATTGGTTAACAGTATTGTGGTATCAAGACTAAAATGGTGATCTTAATAAAATGGAAACACTTAGACAACTAGTAAGTCACGGTTAAATATTGGAACAGCCAGATGGTAGTCTTTTATTTATGGTGTTGGGGGAGAGTGTGCTTGGGGTCTGCTCCCTGTCTGTACCAATTATTATTTTTAGGCGCTGGGGGAGAGTGTGCTTTGGGTCTACTCCCTGTCTCTGCCAGTTATACGTGAAGGTACCAGGGCAGGGTCCACGGGCTAGCTAGCTTGACTACCAGGCGACGGCCATCATTTAACTTGTGATAGGGGCCCTGACAATAAAATTGGAATAGCGCGTCTAGAATCACAAGTGTGTCATTTAAGGTTCGTGAGAACCTTAGTTAATTGTTGGTGATGTGACTTGGAAATTTACGGTTGTTAGTATATGTATATTTGCTTATGGGTTTTACCCGGTGGGCACTTCGGACTCACCCCTCACCTGCGGGCTTTCATCCTGTAGGTTGAGTTATTTGTGGTTCAGGTATGATGCATTCCAGACAGGCTGCGGCGTTATCCCTTGGACAGGACTCGGATCCATTAGTTGCATCATGGGATGCATACAATGTCTTTGTGATTGTTAAGTCTTCCCCTGTGCTGTGTATTGCTAATATTGGGCCATTGGGCCAGTTGTGTTATTGTTGGTGTTTCTGGGTTTTTGATGTTTATGTCGTGACTTTGGGCCGTTGGGCCAGTTTCTTGGATTTACATCATTGATATTATCTTTGGGCCGTTGGGCTGTGTTACTTGTTATATTTACTGTCATTACAGTTCCGGCACGTGTTTACTGTGTACGGTAAATACGGGTCGGGGCGTTTCATTTTGGTAGCGGAGCGGGCATTAAGTCTTGTTGGGTAGTCCTTGTGTGTTTGTTGTCCTTGTTTGCATAGTTCGCTCCATTTGTTTATTATTTTATATCATTTTAGTTAGTGCATTATGGATCCAGTCAAGGGACGCCAGCTGTCGTAGAACATTCACATAAGAGCTAAATGATGCCATAAATAAGCGGAATATAAATATTATTAATAATACTAATATTTTCATTACAAACATAAATATTACATTGATATTATATAAAAATAAAAATAATAATAATAATACATTCATCGCCTTGGAACGACGTTGACTCTGAAGCTGTTGGGGTCATTGTTGATGTTGACCGTGATGCTGTCGCTCCACGAGAACCACATTCCACCCGCGTTGTTCTGGCCAGGAAGCTCGAACCGGTTTGCTTGAGGGAACCGGAGTGGGATGAGACCGTGATCGTCTTCAGGTTGCCACTGGGTCTCTGTGAGAGGAACCATGTTGGGCTTGTACTGGTTCTTCAGGTCCCTCAGGGTACGCGAGAACTCCTGGGAACGCCTAGCGACTCCTCTGCAGTTCCACACCAGTAGTCGGGCCTTTGGCCAAGTTGGAAGTAGACGAGTTACTCTGGGCATGCTTTGGGCAGTCATCGAGAGCTGGTAGTAGGTACCTTGCTCCAGGAAATGGCAAGTGGACTCTAGGTTGAGCTCCTGAAGTCTTTCAGAGACGAAAAACATGACGGAGTTGGCCGAGCCGTAGAAGGAGGTCCTCAGAGTGCCATGGTCCTCTAGGAAGAATGTCTCTTCCATGGGAGTGACGAAGAACCTCGATGAGTAGAGTTCGTCGACGAAGACCAGACGGGGCATCCTGCCGAGCTCGTTCGGTAGTTCCTCTAGACGCTCGTTGATCATGCTGTAGGCCAGCCGGTTTCTTCTGCCTAGGTTGGCACCTTCGACGAAGAAGACGGATGACGGAGCAGGCATTGTGTTTTGGACGTGTTGGTGTTTTGTTTTTCTGAGTTTTGAGGTTTCTTTGCCTGAGCGCTTTTTTGCTTTAAGATGCTTTTGATGATTTGCTTCTCACCGCACTGTCTTTTATACTCTTATGGGGAGCGTGATTACTGTTTTCGATTTTTAAGATTTTGCTTTTTGAAAATTTTGTCATTGCTTCATTTATTGCTTCGTTACTTTATACGTTTTTCGGGCTACAAGTGCCAGTGTTTTTCAGTTCTTTTCCATCTCACGATTTTCTAACGCCCTGGCTACCTTGGCGTTTCTTTTTATAACTCTTTCTTGCATCTTTTATCACATGCATCCGTGACCGTTGTGGCTAGACTGATGGGACCATACCTCGAGTAGAGCGCATGTGCGACAAGCTTACACCTGTTCAGAGAGCATGGAGGGATACGAGACTTGACAGACGTTTTTGGCTCATGCGGAATTTGTGGACAAATGGATATCGTTTCTTTCGAGGGACACAGAACGTGCTCGTGATCATCACCTTGCGAGTTAACGGACGTCTTTTTCACGAGGGAAACCGACGTCACCGTTAGCTGTGCATGTCACGTTTTTCGGGATCGAGGATGTTTACGACCGATCTAGAACGCCGAACATGAAAACATGTTTTGTTTAACTTCTTTATGTTTTGGTTTTGTTAAACGAGTTTTGTTTTTAATGTCATTATGTTTGATTTTATATTCTTATTGTTGATTTTTAATCTGCTTTGAGATGCTTTGATTTTCTGTTAAATATAAGATTTCGTAACATAAGAGTTTTCATTTAAAAAGAAAACTTATTTTATTTAATTCTTAACGGTTTTACAACAGGAGTTGAAGTACTCTATGGAGCTACTTGCTTCTCTAGATCTTTTACAAGTTTTTGGATGTTTTTGACGTGAGGGAAGAGCTCCGCACACGCCAGTTCTATCTGCATCACCGCCGAGCTGATCTTCCTCAGTGAGACGTTCAGCTGCGTCAGTGTCTGCAGTGGAGTGCTACTTTCAGCCTTTGCCTTGCCCTTCCGATCATCAGCTTCTTTGCCAGCATGCTTCTTTCGCCGTCTGCTGGAGACGACCATGTGTTCTTTCATACCGACGATGTTCGTCTTGAACCGCTTCTTGGGAGGTTCTTCATCGAAGCTTGTCGGGAAAGCAGTGCCACCGATGTAGCTGTTGTCCTCGGAGTCTGAGGTAGTTCTTGACCTTAGTGGAGAGTCCATGGCTGAGAGTGAGTGTCTCAGTTATGAGTTTGGTATTTATAAGCGGAGGAGAAGTCGCTTAAGGGTATAAGCGGTATCTCGCATTGAGATTGGACACCTGGTAGAGTATACCAGAAGCTTATTGTGGTAGGACCCACGGATAAGACAGAATTTCAGGGAAAAAATTCTTTTTAAGGGGGGTAGAATGTAACAGCCCGGGTAAAAATTTGAATTTTTACCGGGACTATTAAAGTTGTTATACAGTGATTTACCGAATGAATTAATCTTGGGTAATTAATTCAAGGTAAACCGGGCATCGTTTTTCGTAACCGAGTCTTTTCCTGCGCTCGAGATTTTTCCATGGATTTTTTGGGCCTAAGTCGGTATTTTTCGGGTCCCGGAATTTTCGAAAAAATCACACCGGAAAATAATTAAGTGGGTGTATCAGTTATTTTCTGGTCCGGTCGGGACACGACTGCGTGATTAGTCACGCAGCCGCCTCTTACCTGTGCTCTCGTGACGTCCCTGTGTAACCTGTGATTCTTTTCTTTTTCCCATGCCTTCTCTGCCAACCTCACCACTGCCTACACCATTTTCTTCTCTGCCAACTTCATTTTCTCTGCTAGCTTCTTATCCCGTCCTTACCCTACAAAAGAAAACCAGTTACCCTCCTCTCTTCTTAAACCAGAACCAGAAAAAGAAAGGAAAAAAAAAAAGAAAAACATGAAAGCATGAACATCCACCAACCGGTAGACGCCACATCACCCTGTCACCTTCCTCACCTCCCGTTACTGTTCACGCGGTAACGAACCAAGCCACCGCACGCATCACCACCCCCGTCGACGCCTCCCTCTCGCCGTCGCCATCTTGACGCCACCTTCTCCGCCCGATCTCGCCGCCCGACGCGCCGCGCTTGGCTGGAGACCCGACGGGATGCCCGGGGTTTGCCTTCCATCCAGCCGTTCGTCGCCACCAACCGCAGCTGTGCCGACAGCCGCCACAGCCTACGTCGCGTTTCCTCCCGCCGCTGCTGTCGCCGCCATCGTTTGCAGGTGAGCAGACCCGTTGAAGATGGGCACGACCCGGTTTCGCGTGGGTTGACCCGACTCTACAAATGGGTTGTGGCTTGGGTTGAAGACCTGGGCTGCGCGGAAGCTGGGCCAAGTTGGCTCGGGCCTGCTGCTTGGTCTGGGCTTTGACCTGGGCTGACTCCTTTGATTGGGTTGGGCTAAGTTTGGATGTGGGCTGCATAGTATGGCCCAGCCTGGTTAATTAAAAAAATAATAAATGTATATATATAATTCTAATTCTGGAAATATAAAAAAAAAACATATTAAAGATTATAATTTTTCTGGAAACATTAAAAAAAATATATGGTTATATTTGGTTAAAATAAAAAAAGTAACTACTTGATATAGTATTTTCAAAAAAGTAAGGAAATTATAACATGATTACGGTGAATGCCTTTAGGGATATAAAAAGTAGAAATGTTTTTCCAGAAAAATATATATATGGTACACCGAAGTAATACTTCTGGAAAAGATTATTATGTTGATAATATAATTATTTGGGAATATATTATATCTTTAGAAAATAAATATGCATACCTATATTTGTTTTCAGAAAATATGTTAATATGATTATATTTTCTGGAAAAAGAGTACACATAGTGTAAGCTTACCTTAATATATATATTTTTTAAATAATGATTTTTTGGAAATATATTTATATTTATATTTAATTTATGTTGCTAGAAAAAAAAGGGAATATGACATAATTTATTATATGGAAGTATTTTCTGATATATATAAAATTTGTTAAGTATTTATTATGGCAATTATAATTTGGAAAAAAGTATAATTAATCTGTGGTATTTTGAAAGGAGTTTTAATTAAAGTATGGTACCGAAATTATATTCGGATATACGTACGGTATAATATTTTCGGTAAAAGATGATAATAAAAGATATGAACCGGGATGGGATTATTTCGCAGTATGGCATCATAGTATACCGATTATGTGCATTTATGTGAGCATGTTGTTTTGTTGTATAGGTTTGATATCGAGCAGTTCCGGTGGAACCGGTTTTGGACCGATTGATGTTTCCCGAGTTAAGTAACAGGCCAAGGTGGGGTTAAGTAAATATTTATGTACTGCCCGTGATATCAAGTTGCTGTTTGCTACATGTGATATTTGCTGGTATGAAACTTTGTGGCTGTGTATGGTTTGTTGTGTGATGAATTAAGTGGATAATTATTGTCGTTGATGTTGTTGAAATTATTGTTGCTGTTGATATTATTGATGATGTTGGAATTATGGATACAAGTAAGACTATTACTGTTGTTGACTGTGAGAAATGTGTAAGTTGAGTACCGAGAGTACTAGTATGGGGACAGTTTGGAATAAGTTTGTATTATCCAGACGAGCGGAGAGGCTGCGAGCCTGCTCGGGATAATGAGTTGATGATTGGTTAACAGTATTGTGGTATCAAGACTAAAATGGTGATCTTAATAAAATGGAAACACTTAGACAACTAGTAAGTCACGGTTAAATATTGGAACAGCCAGATGGTAGTCTTTTATTTATGGTGCTGGGGGAGAGTGTGCTTGGGGTCTGCTCCCTGTCTGTACCAATTATTATTTTTAGGCGCTGGGGGAGAGTGTGCTTGGGGTCTACTCCCTGTCTCTGCCAGTTATACGTGAAGGTACCAGGGCAGGGTCCACGGGCTAGCTAGCTTGACTACCAGGCGACGGCCATCATTTAACTTGTGATAGGGGCCCTGACAATAAAATTGGAATAGCGCGTCTAGAATCACAAGTGTGTCATTTAAGGTTCGTGAGAACCTTAGTTAATTGTTGGTGATGTGACTTGGAAATTTACGGTTGTTAGTATATGTATATTTGCTTATGGGTTTTACCCGGTGGGCACTTCGGACTCACCCCTCACCTGCGGGCTTTCATCCTGTAGGTTGAGTTATTTGTGGTTCAGGTATGATGCATTCCAGACAGGTTGCGGCGTTATCCCTTGGACAGGACTCGGATCCATTAGTTGCATCATGGGTTGCATACAATGTCTTTGTGATTGTTAAGTCTTCCCCTGTGCTGTGTATTGCTAGTATTGGGCCATTGGGCCGGTTGTGTTATTGTTGGTGTTTCTGGGTTTTTGATGTTTATGTCGTGACTTTGGGCCGTTGGGCCAGTTTCTTGGATTTACATCATTGATATTATCTTTGGGCCGTTGGGCTGTGTTACTTGTTATATTTACTGTCATTACAGTTCCGGTACGTGTTTATTGTGTACGGTAAATACGGGTCGGGGCATTTCATTTTGGTAGCGGAGCGGGCATTAGGTCTTGTTGGGTAGTCCTTTTGTGTTTGTTGTCCTTGTTTGCATAGTTCGCTCCATTTGTTTATTATTTTATATCATTTTAGTTAGTGCATTATGTGTCGTAGAACATTCACATAAGAGCTAAATGATGCCATAAATAAGCGGAATATAAATATTATTAATAATACTAATATTTTCATTACAAACATAAATATTACATTGATATTTTATAAAAATAATAATAATAATAATAATACGTTCATCGCCTTGGAACGACGTTGACTCTGAAGCTGTTGGGGTCATTGTTGATGTTGACCGTGATGCTGTCGCTCCACGAGAACCACATTCCACCCGCGTTGTTCTGGCCAGGAAGCTCGAACCGGTTTGCTTGAGGGAACCGGAGTGGGATGAGACCGTGATCGTCTTCAGGTTGCCACTGGGTCTCTGTGAGAGGAACCATGTTGGGCTTGTACTAGTTCTTTAGGTCCCTCAGGGTACGCGAGAACTCCTGGGTACGCCTAGCGACTCCTCTGCAGTTCCACACCAGTAGTCGGGCCTTTGGCCAAGTTGGAAGTAGACGAGTTACTCTGGGCATGCTTTGGGCAGTCATCGAGAGCTGGTAGTAGGTACCTTGCTCCAGGAAATGGCAAGTGGACTCTAGGTTGAGCTCCTGAAGTCTTTCAGAGACGAAAAACATGACGGAGTTGGCTGAGCCGTAGAAGGAGGTCCTCAGAGTGCCATGGTCCTCTAGGAAGAATGTCTCTTCCATGGGAGTGACGAAGAACCTCGATGAGTAGAGTTCGTCGACGAAGACCAGACGGGGCATCCTGCCGAGCTCGTTCGGTAGTTCCTCTAGACGCTCGTTGATCATGCTGTAGGTCAGCCGGTTTCTTCTGCCTAGGTTGGCACCTTCGACGAAGAAGACGGATGACGGAGCAGGCATTGTGTTTTGGACGTGTTGGTGTTTTGTTTTTCTGAGTTTTGAGGTTTCTTTGCCTGAGCGCTTTTTTGCTTTAAGATGCTTTTGATGATTTGCTTCTCACCGCACTGTCTTTTATACTCTTATGGGGAGCGTGATTACTGTTTTCGATTTTTAAAATTTTGCTTTTTGAAAATTTTGTCGTTGCTTCATTTATTGCTTCGTTACTTTATACGTTTTTCGGGCTACAAGTGCCAGTGTTTTTCAGTTCTTTTCCATCTCACGATTTTCTAACGCCCTGGCTACCTTGGCGTTTCTTTTTATAACTCTTTCTTGCATCTTTTATCACATGCATCCGTGACCGTTGTGGCTAGACTGATGGGACCATACCTCGAGTAGAGCGCATGTGCGACAAGCTTACACCTGTTCAGAGAGCATGGAGGGATACGAGACTTGACAGACGTTTTTGGCTCATGCGGAATTTGTGGACAAATGGATATCGTTTCTTTCGAGGGACACAGGACGTGCTCGTGATCATCACCTTGCGAGTTAACGGACGTCTTTTTCACGAGGGAAACCGACGTCACCGTTAGCTGTGCATGTCACGTTTTTCGGGATCGAGGATGTTTACGACCGATCTAGAACGCCGAACATGAAAACATGTTTTGTTTAACTTCTTTATGTTTTGGTTTTGTTAAACGAGTTTTGTTTTTAATGTCATTATGTTTGATTTTATATTCTTATTGTTGATTTTTAATCTGCTTTGAGATGCTTTGATTTACTGTTAAACATAAGATTTCGTAACATAAGAGTTTTCATTTAAAAAGAAAACTTATTTTATTTAATTCTTAACGGTTTTACAACAGGAGAAGAAGTACTCTATGGAGCTACTTGCTTCTCTAGATCTTTTACAAGTTTTTGGATGTTTTTGACGTGAGGGAAGAGCTCCGCACACGCCAGTTCTATCTGCATCACCGCCGAGCTGATCTTCCTCAGTGAGACGTTCAGTTGCGTCAGTGTCTGCAGTGGAGTGCTACTTTCAGCTGTTGCCTTGCCCTTCCGATCATCAGCTTCTTTGCCAGCACGCTTCTTTCGCCGTCTGCTGGAGACGACCATGTGTTCTTTCATACCGACGATGTTCGTCTTGAACCGCTTCTTGGGAGGTTCTTCATCGAAGCTTGTCGGGAAAGCAGTGCCACCGATGTAGCTGTTGTCCTCAGAGTCTGAGGTAGTTCTTGACCTTAGTGGAGAGTCCATGGCTGAGCGTGAGTGTCTCAGTTATGAGTTTGGTATTTATAAGCGGAGGAGAAGTCGCTTAAGGGTATAAGCGGTATCTCGCATTGAGATTGGACACCTGGTAGAGTATACCAGAAGCTTATTGTGGTAGGACCCACGGATAAGACAGAATTTCGGGGACAAAATTCTTTTTAAGGGGGGTAGAATGTAACAGCCCGGGTAAAAATTTGAATTTTTACCGGGACTGTTAAAGTTGTTATACAGTGATTTACCGAATGAATTAATCTTGGGTAATTAATTCAAGGTAAACCGGGCATCGTTTTTCGTAACCGAGTCTTTTCCTGCGCTCGAGATTTTTCCATGGATTTTTTGGGCCTAAGTCGGTATTTTTCGGGTCCCGGAATTTTCGAAAAAATCACACCGGAAAATAATTAAGTGGGTGTATCAGTTATTTTCTGGTCCGGTCGGGACACGACTGCGTGATTAGTCACGCAGCCGCCTCTTACCTGTGCTCTCGTGACGTCCCTGTGTAACCTGTGATTCTTTTCTTTTTCCCATGCCTTCTCTGCCAACCTCACCACTGCCTACACCATTTTCTTCTCTGCCAACTTCATTTTCTCTGCTAGCTTCTTATCCCGTCCTTACCCTGCAAAAGAAAACCAGTTACCCTCCTCTCTTCTTAAACCAGAACCAGAAAAAGAAAGGAAAAAAAAAAGAAAAACATGAAAGCATGAACATCCACCAACCGGTAGACGCCACATCACCCTGTCACCTTCCTCACCTCCCGTTACTGTTCACGCGGTAACGAACCAAGCCACCGCACGCATCACCACCCCCGTCGACGCCTCCCTCTCGCCGTCGCCATCTTGACGCCACCTTCGCCGCCCGATCTCGCCGCCCGACGCGCCGCGCTTGGCTGGAGACCCGACGGGATGCCCGGGGTTCGCCTTCCATCCAGCCGTTCGTCGCCACCAACCGCAGCTGTGCCGACAGCCGCCACAGCCTACGTCGCGTTTCCTCCCGCCGCTGCTGTCGCCGCCATCGTTTGCAGGTGAGCAGACCCGTTGAAGATGGGCACGACCCGGTTTCGCGTGGGTTGACCCGACTCCACAAATGGGTTGTGGCTTGGGTTGAAGACCTGGGCTGCGCGGAAGCTGGGCCAAGTTGGCTCGGGCCTGCTGCTTGGTCTGGGCTTTGACCTGGGCTGACTCCTTTGATTGGGTTGGGCTAAGTTTGGATGTGGGCTGCATAGTATGGCCCAGCCCGGTTAATTAAAAAAAAATAATAAATGTATATATATAATTCTAATTCTGGAAATATAAAAAAAACATATTAAAGATTATAATTTTTCTGGAAACATTATAAAAAATATATGGTTATATTTGGTTAAAATAAAAGAAGTAACTACTTGATATAGTATTTTCAAGAAAGTAAGGAAATTATAACATGATTACGGTGAATGCCTTTAGGGATATAAAAAGTAGAAATGTTTTTCCAGAAAAATATATATATGGTACACCGAAGTAATACTTCTGGAAAAGATTATTATGTTGATAATATAATTATTTGGGAATATATTATATCTTTAGAAAATAAATATGCATACCTATATTTGTTTTCAGAAAATATGTTAATATGATTATATTTTCTGGAAAAAGAGTACACATAGTGTAAGCTTACCTTAATATATATATTTGTTAAATAATGATTTTTTGGATATATATTTATATTTATATTTAATTTATGTTGCTAGAAAAAAAGGGAATATGACATAATTTATTATATGGAAGTATTTTCTGATATATATAAAATTTGTTAAGTATTTATTATGGCAATTATAATTTGGAAAAAAGTATAATTAATCTGTGGTATTTTGAAAGGAGTTTTAATTAAAGTATGGTACCGAAATTATATTCGGATATACGTACGGTATAATATTTTCGGTAAAAGATGATAATAAAAGATATGAACCGGGATGGGATTATTTCGCAGTATGGCATCATAGTATACCGATTATGTGCATTTATGTGAGTATGTTGTTTTGTTGTATAGGTTTGATATCGAGCAGTTCCGGTGGAACCGGTTTTGGACCGATTGATGTTTCCCGAGTTAAGTAACAGGCCAAGGTGAGGTTAAGTAAATATTTATATACTGCCCGTGATATCAAGTTGTTGTTTGCTATATGTGATATTTGTTGGTATGAAACTTTGTGGCTGTGTATGGTTTGTTGTGTGATGAATTAAGTGGATAATTATTGTCGTTGATGTTGTTGAAATTATTGTTGCTGTTGATATTATTGATGATGTTGGAATTGTGGATATAAGTAAGACTATTACTGTTGTTGACTGTGAGAAATGTGTAAGTTGTCTACCGAGGGTACTAGTATGGGGACAGTTTGGAATAAGTTTGTATTATCCAGACGAGCGGAGAGGCTGCGAGCCTGCTCGGGATAATGAGTTGATGATTGGTTAACAGTATTGTAGTATCAAGACTAAAATGGTGATCTTATAAAATGGAAACACTTAGACATCTAGTAAGTCACGGTTAAATGTTGAAACAGCCAGATGGTAGTCTTTTATTTATGGTGCTGGGGGAGAGTGAGCTTGGGGTCTGCTCCCTGTCTGTACCAGTTATTATTTTTAGGCGCTAGGGGAGAGTGTGCTTGGGGTCTGCTCCCTGTCTGTGCCAGTTATACGTGGAGGTACCAGGGCGGGGTCCACGGGCTAGCTAGCTTGACTACCAGGCGACGGCCATCATTTAACTTGTGATAGGGGCCCTGACAATAAAATTGAAATAGCGCGTCTAGAATCACAAGTGTGTCATTTAAGGTTCGTGAGAACCTTAGTTAATTGTTGGTGATGTGACTTGGGAATTTACGGTTGTTAGTATATGTATATTTGCTTATGGGTTTTACCCGATGGGCACTTCGGACTCACCCCTCACCTGCGGGCTTTCATCCCGGAGGTTGAGTTATTTGTGGTTCAGGTATGATGCATTCCAGACAGGCTGCGGCGTTATCCCTTGGACAGGACTCAGATCCATTAGTTGCATCATGGGTTGCATACAATGTCTTTGTGAGTTGTTAAGTCTTCCGCTGTGCTGTGTATTGCTAATATTGGGCCATTGGGCCGGTTGTGTTATTGTTGGTGTTTTCGGGTTTTTGATGTTTATGTCGTGACTTTGGGCCGTTGGGCCAGTTTCTTGGATTTACATAATTGATATTATCTTTGGGCCGTTGGGCTGTGTTACTTGTTAGATTTACTGCCGTTACAGTTCCGGCACGTGTTTACTGTGTACGGTAAATACGGGTCGGGGGGTTTCATAGTAAACTTTGGAACTTGCGAGTAGATTTTTTTTTTTTTTTTTGATATTCACATTCTTTTCCTACACTTTCTTTCCACTAAGTTTGTGTTTCTTTTTTTTTCTATTGTTTCTTGGGAAAAGTGTGAGGAACTGAGATAGTCATATAACTTTTACAGTAATAATATAAAGTTAGAGTATCGTATTATTTCAGGTTCTGAATTATCTATATAAGCTTCAGACTAATTTATCTAATTTTTCCTATCTTGGTCATATTTTTGACGATACTATAACAGACGTAGAAAAAATATAATAATATTGTACGTAATAGGTGCTGCTATTCCTTATTATTGTATTATAAAATTTTACGAATATAATAAAATATAATTTTAGAGTTTGATAATCAAAAATATTATAAAAAATTATATTCTAAATCATAGTTGTAAAATTTAATCATTAATTTCTAAAATTGAATTTTAATTAATATTTTCCAGTTGTAGAAAATAATTGAATCCCCCGCCAAAAAAATTATGTTAGTTTGATTAAAAATTTATTTAATTAAATATAAATTTATTAAAAATATTTTATGAAAATAAAAATAACATTTTGATATATTTTAAACAAGTTAATTAAATAATTATTTTTTCATAATTTAAAGTATCAGTAAAAAAAATATAATGATCTAACAAAGAATAGAATTTCTATTGTATAAAACTCACTCACTATATAGTTATTGGCATTGTGTTTGTGTAGACTAGAGCTATATCTGTGGAGATATTATATTGTATAGTAATTAAATAAACTTTTAAGAAAGTAAATAAAATGATAAAAAAGTAAATTATTTATATAAAGAATGGTAAGTTATGAATGCTTTTCCTTTTCAGAAAAAAAAAAACCTTTCCCTAAAATTTGGGAAAAAGTCAAGGTAAAATGGTAATTTCCTATTTAATTAAATTGTAAATATATTTTGACTTATCAAATTTTTTGTAGGAAACGTGTATCTGTTATTCATTTTTTTTTGGTCAAAACCGGGAAAGTATATTACTACTACTTCAAAACAGAGATAAACTCTCTACAAAATAGGCCTGAGCCTAAGCTCCCTTGTCCGCCAACAGAGGCGTTGTACATACACTTGGGGGAGAGCTCAAAATATGTAGTCCCATACAAAAACTGGGGACTAGGGGTGGCAAAATGGGTGTCCATGGGTACCCATGGGTTGGGTCATAATGGGTCATACCCATTTATACCCATTTATCCATTTATGACCCATTAAAAAATTTAAATAGATACCCAAACCCATTTAAACCCATTTAGTGTGGGTTACCCATTTATCCATTTAGACCCATTTAATGTGGGTGTACCTATTTACTCATATAATATTAAGACTTAATATATATTTTTAAAATTTGTATCATAATTTTTTTAACTTTATGAATATTAATCCGACCTAGTTATTAACCCGGCATAGCCAATACGAGCCTAACTAGGCGCGAACGAGATGTGCTCGGAGTGGTTTAAATTGGCCCATATGAGCCCAACTAGGTCTGTATAGTTTGGACTATGTTGGGCCCAACTAGGCCCACATCGGGCCCATATAGGCCCACATCGGGCCCATATAGGCCCACATCGGGCCCAACTAGGCCCATATGGGGCGGGCCGGGACGGGCCCAAATAGGCCCACCCGAGCAAAATCGGGCCCATATTGGTTGGGCCGGGATGGGCCCAATAGGCCCAATTAGGCCCAAATGGGTTGGGCCCATCTGGGCCCACGTGGATAATTGAATTAGATTACTAATATATGGGTTTATGGATATCCATTACCCAACCCATATAAACCCACTATTTTATGGGTTAAATGGATAAATTATCCAATTAGACCCATATAAAATTGTACTGACCCATTTATACCCATTACCCATTTATCAATGGGTTAAATGGGTAACCCATTGGGTACCCAACCCATTTTGCCACCTCTACAGTGGGGACCAAAGAAGCAATGGAGTTTGCAACAATATTTGCGTGTACAAAATCTAAGGACCAAAATCTATGACACACTAATAGGTGGGCAATTTGATCAGATAGTGATCGCAGGTCAGGATCCCAATCAGCTCCTTCCAAAAGCCAGCGCACAACCGCATGATCTTCCGATTCTAGGCATAGTGAAACAATTCCAAATCTGTCAGCAACAATGAGCCCTTGCAAAATGGCTTCCAACTCCGCCTTGTATTTAGTACAGGTCTGCTCAACAAAAACGAACCCAGAGTACCAATCACCAGAGGCATTCCTGTATACCCCTCCAACACCCAGATGCCCCCATCATTATCTTTGCAGCAAGCCACATTAAGTTTCAAGGTCCCATGTATAGGAGGGAGCCATCGCCAGATAGTAGGATTCCTGCCCTGTCTGCTGGCTTTAGAGAGTCCTGGAAAAGCTCTAGCATACTTAAAGCTGGCAGCAATTTGACGGATTACCCAAATCTTGTTGATAAGAAGGAACCCAATTTGGAGGATAAGGGTCACTCTTAGTCCTACATTACATATCCACTCCAACTTTTTTTTTTTGGTTTTTGTTTTCATGTATTAGGACAATAGATTCGGGCCAAAGGTTCTTATGGGCCATCCATCGTCTTTTTTACCTCTCTCGTGATGGATCAATCCTCTTATGCAAAACTCCTCTTGACATAATTCGATTGGGTCTACTTGAGTCGAGAACCATCCATTGGGTCTTCTCCCAGACCCAAAAGGCTCAAGAAAGAATTCCCCAATTCACCAGGCATCATTGGATTTTGAAGAGAACATCTTGCTTTTCCTGTATTTTCACGGCTCACACTTAAATTAGTCGAAGCAAAAGAAAATGAGAAATTAAGTAGGACCAACAATAACCATTGCCATCCTGGACAAAATATCTTGGTGAAGGAAAAAATGGGGTGAGAGAGGCTCGAACTCTCGACCTCAGGATCACTCTTTAAGCTATGAGACCTACGCGCTAGCCAACTGCGCCACCACCCCTTTGGTGTTCTAAATGTTCCCCTCTTTCATTCTTCTCAACTTCCTTCACTTTCTTCACTGATTTATCTTGCTTCAAAATATAAAGATTTAAGCACATTTATAAATTTTAAGAATTACTAAAATTTGCATTGAGTTCACTTTTATAGTAACTGAACCTATATGACCAATTTGAATCGCAAAAGTTTCAAGGGCAAAAATTTTTTTACTTGAGAAAGATTGTAAAAGTGTGAGACTGATTTTAGAAACTTATTCGACCACTTAAGCTTTTGGTGACCTTGAATAAATTTCAGCTTTTGATCGGGCGTAAAAGATATTTTGGTGAGTCCTAGAAAAATCAGCACAAAAGGAAGCTTATATAGTTTTAAGACAAAACAAGATAAACCGTATAAGATAGTATAGTATCGCAACCAAGAAGTGGACAGGAGTACTGCCATATTATTGTCATGTATATATGGCAAAGGTCCCAGGGGTCCAGCGGCAATTTGACACAAACCTGCTAAAAGCTGGAGGTCATGAGGCTGAAAATGACTTGAGATGAAACATATTGTCTCATTGCTCATCCAATTTAGCCAAGCATACTGAAAAAAAAAAAAAAAAAAAAAGGAGTCTTAATTTCGACCCAGAAAAAGAAAAAAAAAAAGAAAAATTACGACTTTTGGTTCAACATTTTGTGTAGTGCTTCCGGAGGGTCTAGTACCATATGTGCAGAATCTCTCTGTCAATGTACATCATGCATGCATATATATAAAGTTTATTTTAAAGTTTCTGACAATGTATGAAGAAGGTAAAGCAATTGACTGATAAAATTTTTAGACAAAAAAATTTCATTTTCGAAACTTTCGGGTGGGTTCTTTCTTTCTGCTACTTCATTGTTTTTTTTTTTTTTTTGGGGGGGGGGGGGGGGGATGGGGGACTGTAAACAAGAGATAGAACCCGTTTGCGAGCCATTTCCTCGTTGGGCCGCGATTGGGAAGGAAAATCAGCCAAAAATCGTTTTTAATTATAATTGGTCCCCTACGGCCACCACCATAATCCAACCCCTCCCATTAAGTTTTCTGGTTATGGACCACCATTACCTCACTCTCTCTCTCTTTCTGTCTCTGTGCGTACATAAAAACTTTGCAGTTGAGATTGGAGTCCATCCAGATATCTGAATCTTGCGCCATTCTAATGGGAGTATTTGTTTGTTGGGAGCAATTTATGTTGCCTTGTGAACGCTACTACCATTACCATATATCTTTGCGTGAAGACCAAGGGATTCTTTAGTGGGTGCTTCTGCTACTTAAGTCAACTAATAGTGCCACGTAAAAACTGGGCCTGAGCTGCCACTGGACCTCTTGGAACGGGCTGTGCCCGTTACTTCTTTCTTTTCCCCCACTATGAGAGGGAGGGTTATGCGTAATACTTAATAAATATTTTAAATTAACAATTTAATTTTTAATTAAGGCATACTGTTAACTGGCTTCATTTCTGAATTCTTAGAATGTTCAAACGACAAGGACATAACAGAACGGAACTATAAAGAAAACCAGTTTACCAGTAGAAACTTCTTTAGGGGGAAACAAATGGAAAATACCACGGTATCACGTCGTTTTCGTATGAAAAGTACCCCAACCAATATATTATCATGTGATTGTAGATAGCAAGTAGTTATCATAGTGTGTAACATCTAGAAGTGATGATTATGGGTGAAAATATTATAGAACTGATTATATTTTAAAATTCTTAGTTGAGTGCAAAGTTTATGTGCCTGAGACACCAGCCATGACCAGGCACACATCATCATTTGGCATAGAAAAATATATATTACTAAAAAAAAAACACAGGTTTCAATTGAGTGTGACTGATAATATCAATGCATGATTAAGAACTTAAATAGTTGGATAATTAATTCAGTTTTAGTATTAATAATTAAAGAAAAAAGGTCATTCAGTTTTCCCCGCGACGGCGAAATGCAAATACTTAATGGGAAAATTAGAGAACAGTTGGGAGAGGGGGGAAAAGGGTAATAAAATATAGCAGCTGCCTTTTAAAAGAAAGTTGACTATGTATCGTAGGTAGGCATGCATGAAGAAATAGAAATCCATCCCCAGAAAAAGGTGAGAAATAATAACGAGATGCAGTGGCCTGCTGTTGTGTCAGCACAACACAAGAGCAATCAATCTAACCATCTATCTGCCTTTCATTTTCTTTGCCCACAAAAAGTTACTATATACTAGCTAGGATAGTTTTTCGTTGGATTGAATTGATATGGTGATTTATTTATAAAAATATTCATGGGGATAAGGATGAACTTCCCGAATTAATTAGTTCTTATTGCATAATGTATAGTATTTTATAATAACATTAAATTAGTCAGCTTTATCAAACATTGGTTTTATTTTGATTCGCATGGACGACGGGAAAGCCAGACAAATTAAGAAAATGGGCTCTGCGAGGCGCTGATGGTGCTTGGTGCTTGCAATCATCCCTTCCTCTAATTATTGTTTTCACCACCTTGTTCTTCATTTACATTACCATCAGGCCCCTCATATGTCCTTTCTTCTTCACTCGTGAGCAGTAGCTAGCTTCCACACTATATTCTTAAATAATAAAATTAAATTTTACAGTTGGTATATAATATTTGATGCAATTAAATAATATAGTTAGAACTTTCAAGGAAAATATATTAATTAAGTTTTTAAAATTCTAATTTATTTGAACATTAAATATTTTCAATGTTAAGAATTTATTTAGTAGATTTCTTTTATATGTATCCTAATTAGTGTGTCAAATTTTTCTTGGTTCAACCGAATTATGTAGGACTCAGGCTATAATTCCGTTCTAATTTTCCAACCAAACATTATTATTCCTTTAAAAAAGACTAAATCTTTCACAATCAATAAGATACAACTACAAACAATTTCCAATCAACTCACTGTCTAAAATTTTAACAACGTGAAAATATTCAAACATGTTTAAGAAAAGTAGAAGTTTAACCTTCTTCTTGATATATTACATAAAATAATGAAAGTGACCTTATAACAATATATATTTTAATTTTATAATAGAATAACATTATGAGATTAGATCAGATACCTCAAATTTTATATATTTTTACATATAGACTTGGTCCCTAGATATATATTCCTAGGTCGGACCTTGTTGGCAGCACAGAACTTCTACTACTGTCATACATAAATATATTGGCCTGGACCGAAATGTCCTTGGCTTAAATTAAATTTTGTAGCCGATTGATTAGGTTTAATAATTCAAAAGGGTAACTGCGCAATATAAGAAAACAACAACAAAAATCTTGTGCGTACAATTTATACGTCCAAAGGACCCCATGGATAGCTACCATCACCAACAAGTTGCTCTATCCGAAATATGTAGGAACATGGTTTCTCTTGTTGGATCACTTTCCTAGATGTTTTGCATTATTATTATAGCTAATGGGACTAGTGAAATACAAAAGTGTTTGTGGATTACTAATAGTAATGAAGAGGTGAGAGACCATCACAATACAATGGAAGATGATGAAGTATTAAGTACTCCATATGTTGGTTTCCAAAATTGGAGAGTTGGGGGAAGGAATGGAGGAGTGGCGTCCCAAAGCTAGGAGACAAAAGGAACACCATCCAAGACTTACAATTAACTATGGTATTGATACGACGTGTTTTCTGGGATGGAAAATGGAAATGCTTTGGGCTTGGCAACTGTTTTTTTTTTAATTATTTAGCCCAAAGTTTTCTCGTTCAAAGCGAAAGAGTTTGAAAATGCAGATAAAAACAGCGAATCATCCTCCATTTCGAAAATAATCCTCCTCCTTTAACTGCATTCCCAATAAACCAAATAAAGAATTTGCTCGCGTTTTAATTACTTCTGGGTTTTGTCTTTTGTACAATACTACTATATAAATAGTACTTTTTAGAAAACAACACAATTACAATAGTTTTGATACTAGTATCATGTAAAGAAGGAAGAGTGAAGTGAATCCTTCTGCAAAAGGTGATCGAGATCCACTCACGTTCAGTAGACCATGTAAAGAAGGTTACTAACTACTAAGTAATTGTAAATCTTTCTGCAAAAGGTGATTGAGATCCACTCAACTCCCATAAACGTGAATACCTCAAATTCAAAACATTTAATTAGGCCCTTGATTTTAAAATGTTAACCATTTAATTTTAATGCAAAACTAAACTGTACAAGCAGTCATTCTAGGACTACGACACCATAATTGTCACAGTTTCACCTATATACCTTCAAATTATGTCAGTTAGATTTGTATAGATAACTCGTCAGCAGCAGAATCAATTCCACGAGGGTTCTGTTGTGGGATTGCTTAGTATATATAGAAACAATCCAAATCAACACAACGAAAAATGGCTTGGCAATACCAATGTGGGGTTGGTCCAATTTGTAAGCGACTTGGTTCCGCTTAAGCGAGATCTCGGGTTCGAGTCTTCGTGTACGCATAAAATCCCTATTGGGAGACTCACCCACCATACCCAGGTACGCGACGCGAGTCGACAGGATTAGTCCAAACAAAATTCCGGATAGCGGATAGGAAAAAAAAAAGGCTTGGAAGTCCCATTTGATTCGCTTCAATTAAACCCCTAATTCTATCTTCTTTTCTTCCACTCTATCGCGCGTTTTTTATGCATGCATGTGATATTAGGTATACTCCCTGATCATATGACAAAAAGAATGCATGTGATATTGACCCTTATTTCCACTCAAATTTACTTTTAATATTAATGCATAAAGATTTATAAAATAATTGAATTAGTTAAGTTTTTGAAGCGCCTCGACCCGTATTTACCGTAACACAGTAAACACGTGCCGAAACTATTCATATTGATAGAACAGACAGTACAACGTGCAAATATTACACAACAGCAAATCATCAAATACAACTGTCACCCACACTCGGGGACCATTATTCAATCCAAACACAGTGCTCAATGTCAGCAGCAGATAGTATCAGTAATATAAACATCATAGGAAAACAACAACACAGCATCATAAATTACACAGCAGCGGAAGACTTGTATGCACATGCAGCGGAGGTATGGATCCGGAGTCAGGCGGAGAAGAAAGCAGTCCTGAACTACGAAACAACTTAACCTACGGGATGAAACCCCGCAGGCGAGGGGTGAGTCCGAAGTGCTCACCGACGAAGGATAAACAGTGATATGCAAGCAACCGTAATACTTAAAAGCAATCACAGACAAGCAATAACATATCTCAACAACTGAGCCAAGGCCAAAAGAATATTTATTTTTATTACCAATTTTATCTTCTGGGCCCCCGTCACTGGACAAGCTAGGGTCGTACCTGGTTATCAACTAATTCCGGATGCTAGGTCAAGAACCAATCCATATCTCAAAACCCGGATATTTGGTATATCCAAACCACTGGGTATTCGGTATACCCCAACCTCAAGCAACAACATGCCAACCGGATATTCGGTATATCCGAACCACTGGGTATTTGGTATACCCTAACCACAGGCAAAAAGCCAAACGGATATTCGGTATATCCGAACCACTGGGTATTTGGTATACCCTAACCTCAGGCAAAAAGCCAAACGGATATTCGGTATATCCGAACCACTGGGTATTTGGTATACCCTAACCTCAGGCAATAAGCCAAACAAACCAAGAACCGACCATAGCATCCCAAAATTAATTTTCAAACCATCGGGTCGTACCACTACCTCCACATGACAATTATAACAACATCTCAATCAATTCCAATTCTAATTTCATATTCCAATTTCTTTTTCTCAATTCCACAGAATCAATATCACAGTCCAAAAGCAACAATAATATCCACAGCAGATACTCAGCCAACAATCAACAATTCAGCAGTTCAATCGAACAACAAAGCACACAAAGTATTACAGGCAACATAACAAGGGTTATCCATCCTCACCTTAGACGATAATCAATTATGGAATTGTCCAGCAAGTTCCAAGTCCGGTTCCTCAGCAAATTGCTCGTTATCAACTCCTATATCAAATAAATAATATGCACACATAAGATGGTATGCAAATGCCATGCTAATACTGTATACCGGAAACTAAATACAAACTCGGCTCGGTTACTCCCCCGGATTAATTTTTCCATTATCATCGTCATTTACCATTTACTTCAAGTGCCAGAATACCATTCTACACTTACTCCTATACCCGGATATTATTCCGATATAATACTTTGAAAATATCCTTTCCGTAATTATTTCCTAGGTATGTACTTTCCAAAATACTATTTCTACAAATTATTATTCACCTTATATATGTTCCCAAAATTATTTTCCCTATACCATATACTTCCCCAAAATTTATATTTCCCCATTAATTCCACAATCATATTTTTCTTTCCCAAAATTAATTTTCCAGAATTATTATTCTTTCTTTTCTCTCTTTTTTAATTAAATTCCAGACTGCGCCAATGGTACTAGCCCACATCCAAAAACCCAGTAGCCCAACTAACCAACCTAAAAGCCACAGCCCACAACCCAAATCCATAGCCCAACCTCATCACACAAACCCAAACCCAGAACCCATCATGCAACCCGGGTCGACCCATGACCCAGACCCACAAACCGGGTCACAGCTCACCTTGAGCTCCACGGGCGCGCGAGGACGGGTCAAGGCGGCACGGCAACGATGGCAAGGCGTGCGCGACGGTCTGCAGGCCGGGGAAGAGGGCGAGCACGACGGTGGCGGTCCAGCAAGACCAGGAGGAGCGAGGGGCGGCGGTGTCGCGTCGTCGGATCCGTTGGCTCGTCGACGGGCTCCTCGGGATGGCGTCGGGGTGTGGACGGGACGGTGGCAGCGTCTCGAGGTGGAGGAGAAGGGCTGCAGGGAGGAGCTCGGCGCCGGCAAAGGGAAGAGAGGAAAGGAGAGGGGAGGAAGGCGGCGACTTGTGGCGGTGGCGGCTCGGCGGTGTGGTTCACGGGAGGAAGAAAACGAAAAAGAAAAAGAGGGGAATGGAGATGGCGATGACGTGGCTCGGGTGATAGGTGTTGGTGTGTGTTGTTTTTTTTTTTCCTTTTTCTTTTTTTTCCTTTACTGGTTTAGATTGGCAGTGAGTAGTTTGTGGATTTTGAAGGTGAGGCAGTGAAGAAGAAGTTGCAGGTGATGGCATGCTCTAGGTAGGCAGAAGAAGAATAATTTTATAAACAGTAAAAGTCATTGGTATATCACAAGTGTAATAGGTAGTTCACAGGTTGAATAGGGATTGGCGGCTGAATGATTGAACTTCAATTATGCAGTTACTATGCTGCATGTGAAGTGTGACCCACCTGGACCAGAAAATATCTAATATACCCACTTACCTTATTTCTAGTCCGTTAACTCGAGGGTAAACCCGGTTTTTCCGAAGATTCCTGGACCCGGAAAAATTCCAACTTCGGTCCGTAAAATCCACAGAAAAATCCCGAGCGTGGGACAAGGCTCGGTTTCAGAATCCAAAGCTCGATTTACCACAATTTAATTACCCAAGATTAAAAATCAATGGTAAATTACTGTAAATTAACTTAAACAGTCCCGGTAAAAATGAAATTTTTACCTGTGCTGTTACAGTTTTAGGAAGAAAACATCTTTCCTCACTAAACTATCTATGATATTATTTATCAATTAAGAGAGAAAAAGTTAAAAGAGTTTATTAAAGAAAAAAGAAAATTACGAGAAGAGGATGAATATGAAAATTGAACATTTTAGTACTATCTAAATTTTTTAAAACAAAGAAAATGGGTAGGATAAAAAGCTTGTGCTATATTTCATGGGGTTAGATGAATTTTTTTGTGTCCTGCTCCAATGAGTCTGATTTGTTGATGTACCTATGTGGGCTGATGTTAAAATCTATAACGAGATATAAATTCATAAATATTTGAAGTCAAGATACAAAAGTCAATATTTATTAGGGATCAACCCAATTAAAAGTTCAAAACTTCCACAAGCCCAATCAAGAAAGGAGGAGCAACCATTTGGAATTGAAATTTACGCAGCCCTTAATCTATGGAGGGTTATATCATATGGCATGGGTCAACACAAAGAAGCTGATAGTTTTGTATTCTAATTACCAATATTTCCCATACATTGACGGTGTCGCTATGTGTTAGAACAATAGCCCTACGCTAGAGGAGGGGGTGAATAGCGTTTATCGGATTAAAACGAAATAAGCAGGAAATAGATGCGGAATTAAAAAGATTGAAGAATACAAACAATTTATCCTGGTTCACACACACACTACTTGTGTGGCTAATCCAGCCCTTCAAGAGACTCTCTTGAAGATTCCACTATCTACGTTAAGCTTCCGGGTGCTTAACAAACCGTTTACAACCTAGGAATTCTAGTCATAAGAATCCTAAACCTGAGAGTTCAAGTCACATGAACCTCAACACTCTTGCTTGAAGATACCTCACTTCAAGACTTCTCAACATCGATGTTATTTTGCTTCTGTGAAAAACGATTAAAACTGACTATTGAAGAACATTGATGTTATGAAATCCAACATCGATGTTTTGCTTATGTAAAGGATATTTTCAAATGCAACGGTCATGAGAACATCGATGTTTAGGAATCCAACATCGATGTTCTGAGTCTTCTGCCAATTTTTGGAAAATTCTTTGAAGACAGGAACATCGATGTTTGGATGGCAACATCGATGTTATTTTGGCTCGGCAAAAACAAATTAAAACTGACCATTATGGAACATCGATGTTACAAATGGGAACATCGATGTTATGACTAATTTTAAACGCAACGGTCACTAGAACATCGATGTTTAGGATTCCAACATCGATGTTATTAGCCTACTACCTGTTTTGGAAATTTGTTGGAAGGCAGAACATCGATGTTTTAAAACATAACATCGATGTTATTGACACAAAAAAAATAGTTTGATGTTTGAAATATGTTTATGTGATGCATGAGCAAATTTTATCTTATTTTGAGCCAATGTCCTAGAAGAGTTGAGTGTTATACCTTGTACAATTTATGAATCTAACTCTTCTTTCTTGGCTCTTCAATTCTTGTGCTCATTCACTTTCATCCTTTGCTCTTGAGTGGTTTCTTTTGCTTGAGGATTGGTTTGACTTCATTTCTTTTTGCTTCATTCTTTTTCCTTCATCTTTGTCATGATCTGGAATTGGTTTGTCAATTATCAAAACTTGTAATGAACCATGAGTTCTAACACTATGGTCATGTAAAAGGATATATGCATTGGCTGTTAGATTGAACATGTTACATGGTTATGAATAGTAATAAATCATGCTACACTACTTCAATACCTTTAAAAACGAAAATCAGCAAGTAATGCTAGTGAAGCGATCTATATGGGGTTGGTGCCTGGTGGAACACTCTCCCTATTTTGTGGGATGGGAAATATAATGGTAATTGGAATGTTAAAGTTAGGTTTTGAGTTTGGTTTGAATTTAAGTGGTATCTACAGCGCTTACAATTTATGGTTAATAAGACAGTCTTAACATTAAATTGGTAAGCAAAGCCACTCACATTGCTTCAAAGAGACAAGTGTCATGGACTTAGAATTTTGGGATGTTAGTCCGTGCGGCCTTAGGCAACTCTCACTCAAACTCACGCCTAAGTCAGCCTTAACCTTCACAATGAAGCTTGGTAAAAGAACCAGCTCAAGGCAATGAAAAGGAAAGCAAGTGTTTGGAAGGAATAAACTGATTGTATTACTTCTCAAGTATACAAAGTACAATTGTGTGTACAAAAGACTCGATGATTACAGAGGAGGAGCCTTCCCCTTTATATAGCAAAACCTGCCCCCCAACGGACGGCTAGGATCGGCCCTCTAAAGCTCCCCACGATCTAACGGTGGAGACAAGGCTTGTAGGTCTGCCCAGGAGCGTCTGCCCAGGAGCGTCTGCCCAGGAGCGTCTGCCCATGCCTGTCATCTTTGGGAGAATGTCTGCCCACGCTTGCCCACAAGTGAGTGCTTGCACATGCTGCCCATGATTGTACCCCACTGAGTGTCTGCCCATGTCAGGCACTCTTGTCCCCCACTGAAGGTCTGCATGTGCTTGTCCACAAGTGGATTCTAGAGGGTTCCATAGGGAATTCCGCCCCTGCTAGGTTTGCAAGCAAATGGTGTGACATTCTCCCCCACCTATTTCGCCAACGCCCTCGTGGCGAGCATGGCCTGGAACTCCTTGATCTTGTCTTCGAATTGCCACAGGTCCCGGTCTCGCTCCCATGAGGCCTCACTCTCTGGAAGTCCCTTCCAATGAACTAAGTACTCCACATAGTTCTCGTTCCTGCCCCGCACAGAGATAGGGCGCCACGAGAGAATGTCCTCAATTTCCTTGTCGAAGGAGGTAGTGACTGATATTGGTGCTCT